>CP136064.1:45145572-45330572 GCA_032622095.1 Siphonodentalium dalli | reverse complement strand
ATCTATTCAAACAGACAAGGATGGATAACTCTAAAATCAAGTGGAAATTTTAACTCAATTTTGACTGAGTTCTGGGCCAGATAGTATTCCCGATAATGAAAAATAATAGATTTCTAAAATCGATATCTAACAAATCTGAGCTTTGATGGGTGACTTCCTCGACTCGAATCAAATATTTTTGACCCCCGAAGCCATTGAAATAGTAATTGAGATGAGTTTTATCGGGTTGAGTACCTTTAACTGGCTTAACTTCGATTAAAACGGAAAAGGAAATTATAAATTAGGACTGGCCGCTTGCCAACTAAATGGACAAATTATTAAATACATTGGCTAGATATGATCGGACATTTGTAAGATCATTGCAACTTACCAATAGATCTAATGCTATACCGATGTTGCAACAATTATTGTACAAGGTATATAGTTTAAGATTGACCGTATCTTTAGGCGGCAACCAGATTTCGAGAAATGAGAGTGTCACTATAAATAGAAAAAGAATAGTAGGCATGTAGGGATCCTACTGGGGTACTATCGTAAAATAGTATAGCAGTGTGCAGCAAATCAGAACGCGATGTCACGTGAGATATAACATACCATGATACTATCATGGTATACTACCACGGTATTACCACGTTAAATTGATATCTACCATGGCACTACACCACGGCACTGTACGAAGGTACTATATCATGTTACAAGTTATACTGCCATGGTATTAGCGTTGTTACATGGTACTACCATGGTACCTATGGTAGTATGGTGATGTACCATGGAACTGTACTAGGGTATTCTACCACGTTACAGTTGATGCCAAGTACGACGTGGAATGTGCACGCGCCATGCGAACATAAATGCATGTTGTAATTTCCAACTGAACCCCTCACCTTGAACCAGACCGAATTTCAAGTTTTGTAATTTTCCATTTGCACCCTCCCCCGATGTTACCAAGTGTTCCATCATAAGCCTGGATGGTAGGCTATTTCGAATGGATCAGTAGGCTAACCGGGGGGATATACTGGTCCGACCACGGTTCGGCACAGAATTAGAACAGTTAGAGATCTGAAATTTATTACATTCAGGATAATTCACACCCTGATTTGGTTTTCTTACATTAATTAGTATTATTTTTTAGCATCTAGACCCTCCTTAAGCTTTCAAAGTGTTGAACATTTCCAACCTGACACCCCGTATACAGTTGGAAAATTCCACTTGATGGCAATTCAAACGTAGGAAAATATGCAAATGTCGGTGTAAAGACAAAAAATTCCCCACTAATAAATTGTTGGAAAATCAAACGAGAACAATTTCAACCTGTTGGTGTGAAATTTCCAACGGTCAGACCTATCATCGAATACTGTGACTCTGCTTGGAGACCAAAAATATCAAATGCATTGTGTTAGAGAAATACAAAGAAAAGCAACGAAACTAGTTCGTCAAATCAAAACTCAATGCTACCGACACCGAATGATATGACTCAATCTGATGTCTTTAAAATATCGAAGATTTAGAGGAGATCTAATCGAGGTATATAAACTGTTGAATGATCATTACAATATCAATGCCTGTGACCTATTATAAATACATCACCAGGAAGAACAAGAGGACATAATAAAAAGCTACAGATGCCCATTGTTAACAAGGCCATAGGAAAATATTTATTCACGCAGAATGTGGTAAATAGCTGGAACTCTCTGCCAGACTTAGCTGTTGAGGTTCCAACACTCGATCAATTCAAAATATACATAGACTCATTCTTCTATTATATAAAATACGAGTTCGACGACACGTAATATGTTCAATTGACTCAAAAGTAAATATCGAATGACGATACATATATTTGTAAACAAACATTGCAAATAATGATATTGTGACGAAAATTCGCAAGACTTGTTCCGTATTATGATGATGATGATGATGATATGATTGATAGAACAAACCACTATTATGATGATCGTGTTGTTAATGTTTAAAATACGTATCAATTGACATATACGCACCCGTTACCTCATTAAAATAAACATATTTCGAACACTTTAGGGGACCTCAGCGAATTCGGGGACCTCCTCAAATAGACCTCCGCAAATAGGGATCTACTGAAAATTGTCAATTACCGGAAAAAAACATTATCTATTTATAAAATGCCCAGCGAACCACGGCTTTCTAAAATCTGTACCACGGTATACACCCGAGGGGCGTTAATAAACCCACTTGGTGAATTCGGACCAAATAGTACCTACCACCAGACCGTACACCCCCCCAACTGGGTTGGTATTCACCAACTGGGTTTATATATAGTCCAAGTAGTTTTAACAGGGCGAAGCTTAATACGAAGCTGTCTGTGGTCGTCGATGCACGAGAAGACGTCGCCGCGGCAAATAATTATCCAATCAAGAGATGTGGGGTTTACATGTACGCCTTGAGCGAAGAAATTTAATCGTAGTTGCCACATCAAGTATTGGATGACCACAACCTGTCTTATTCGTGAGAAAGAGGTATCTGAATTTACCGTTATGCCATTTTGCAAATAATTTATTGCAAATGTTTTATTTAAGGCTTAACCGAAGACTCCAATATGGACTCCGGTTCAAATTTGGGTAATTTTTTAAGTAGAGAAAAAAATGGCACACATTCACATGAAAATCTAAAAAGAACTATACATACATTATATGTAGTAAATAACACTTTACCTGTGACAGAAATTGGAAATATTTGATACTTTCTTCCGAACTTAATTCTGACTTTTTGCACACTTACAGGGTCTGTTGTTGAGATATTTCCACAAACAAAACTGAATCCCGATTGGGGAGATCTCTGTCAAGAACGCTTTGTTGAGAAATCCATATATTACAGCACAAAACATGATTTAATTCTCATGTTTTTGAAGCGAGTGATCAAATTTTGAAATGACACAACCAGATATCACACAACAGTATTTGGCAATGACTGTATCCATTGTAAACTTGCTGGTGGGAATTCATGAGTAATCTCTTGATTAATCCTGATTGGGATTTGGACCAGGCTGGCCATGTTAAAATATAAGCTGGCTTGCTGAGGGAATCTGACCTTGCACAATTACAGTCACAGTAAAATCCAGCTGTTTGCCTTATGGTAAAGTTGACCCACAACACATACCCTGGCTTTGGAAAATTTTAAATAAATACGTTTTGTTACTATAAAATGTGGATTTATCAAGTAAGCGTTTATTATGGAGTTCTCCTGAATCCTGTTGTACTTTCTTTTACGGAAATTAGCTGACTGTTTTGTCTGTATGTGCGCAAAAAGTCAAGAGTGTGGTTGTTTTGATACTTTTCTACCAATTTTAAAATTGAAAACTGGTTTGGTTTAACCTTAAATGCCCAATGCGTACGCATATGTATAAACATGGATGCGGTACACTCCCCTTTTTATAAGATAGTTTAGTTTCTTTTATACCATTGTTATCATGGAAATGCTCACGGTGGGGGTATCAAATGTTCTGATTATTTTATTGTGAAATCTGTTTCTTTTTTAACCAAAAGTCAAATAGGTTCCTACTGTCGGTCATAGTTTTGGGCTGAAACGCTATTAAATTCGGCTTGGTGTGCCAGACTGTAAATATCCAACAGTTAATTTAAGAAGTTTGCACTAGCTAGTTTAGACAATTCCTTTCCAATGGGGTACAGCTGATAGTTCCAGTAAATGTCTCTCCAATATAAGTTCAGTTTGAAACCCACTTTCCAATTAAGAAAAGAGATGAAACGTGTTTTGAAGGGATAGTTACTAACGTAACTTATATTGGAGACAAAAGTTACGGGAAATATCAGCTGTACCCCATTGGGAAGGAATTGTCTAAACTAGCTAGTGCAAACTTCTTAAATTAACTGTTGGATATTTACAGTCTGGCACACCAAGCCGAATTGATAGCGTTTCAGCCCAAAACTATGACCGACAGTAGGAACCTATTTGACTTTTGGTTAAAAAAGAAACAGATTTCATATACCGTTTCATAAGAGACAATAATTGCTAACTATTAGTTAGCAATTATTGTCTCTTATGAAACGGTATATAAAGTTTTTATGGTGGTTAGCTCACGTGTTTTTTATCCTTATGAGGAGTTTAAAATTAGAATGTCTAAACCACGGCTTTACCAACAACGAAGACACTAACGCAGTTGGAATGATCATATTGGTATCAATTTAATTCATTAAAATATGAAATGTTAAAGTTTCAGTACGGGAAAAATAAATAGCCAGATATTACCACAATCAATTATCATTGGTTTAATTTTGTTTTTCCGTATATGTATATATAATGCCCCCCATCGACCCTCGGATCGTGTGGTGTGTGGCAACGGGAGCTGTTTGTTGCAACACCAGCTATAACAGTTTAGTGCTGAAGCTCTTACTCTCGTGTATTATACTGGGATCATTCTTGGTATCAGTAACGGCGTAACTCAACCCAACCCAACCCAATTAACAGGAACATACTGATAAACGCACTTATGAAGATAACGGTATATTGTCAAAAGTCAGGTTTTCATATAGCGTATAGGCGCCTAAAACCGTGGCGCCACATGTGGTCCAGGCTGGTTGCTATTCATTTATCCGTCCATTGACATGGTTGCACTAACACAGCCTTTTCAACATACATGTTTATATCGACGGCACCACGTGCACGTTCCTAGTTCAGTTCCACGTTAATATTTGAACGATTAATGCATTCTCATGAACATATCTGAAATCTTGTTCATAATAAATTCATCGCGCGCATGTAAACGGGGTCCAAGTACGATTGTTACGCGTGCCGCGTGTATACTAATGTACAAATTCTCATTTCGCCTGGGCGCTGCCATAGCGCTGGGGGTTCTATTTATGTTAATTATTGGGACACATTAAAAGTTGTAGTGCGACCCCGAGACCGAGCTGTAGTGCGACCCCGATGGCGAGCCCGGTAAAAGGTTTAGTTGAGAATTTCAATTTCGTTTATTGACGTTTACATTATGTCAATAATGTTGATTTTTGGTTTGTGATAAGCTTTGCCGACTACAAATAACAGAAATGAAAAAGATTATATAATTACAATCATGGGTATATAGTATAAGATCTTGAGCGCGTTACCATTTCTGACTATGGTTTTCTTGTAATTGTTGACAGTCGGCCACATATAATGAGTGTGGTGTAAGCGCTAGTATTCAGCCGTTAGCAAATAACTTACCTGGTTTATAAAATAAACTTATTTGGTGAATACCGCCCTAACGGTTTTTGCATACATGCATAGCGAATCCGACCGTATCATATACAGTTAGTATATCGACTTCCGCCTTAGCTAGCAACTTACCCGATCACCCAAGGATGCTGAGGGGTATTCGCTACAAATCCGACCGTATCATATGGAGTTAGTATATCGAATTCCGCCTTAGCTAGCAACTTACCTGATCACCCAGGGATGCTGATGGGTATTCGCTACGAATCCGACCGTAGCATATGGAGTTAGTAGAGACCTTTCGCAAAACTCACGTTTACGATTACGGATACGGGTAGGGTACCACGTCACCAACCTTTGTGTACTTTCTAATCGTTCGCGTATTTTACTATCCGTAATGACGGTTACGATTTCATGGTTTCTAATAAGCTCAAATAACACCTGAAATTTATTTCTGCAATATATCACTTTACTCCGTTCGAGACTGTTGTAAACCATCCAGTAATATTGAGCCACGACCTCGATATGCTGTTTAGATTGTCAATCACTGTACTCGTCGTCGTGAATCACGAGCTTCCCGCGAAATAAGATCGCTATTCACAACGGATAGCCATCGCTGGCTGCGACAGAAAACTTTACAATATGAGGAGTGCACTATGAAACCAGTCGCCAAAAATACAGTATATAGTGTGCGATGCATGAGGAGTTTTGAGTGATTATTATGTGCAAGATAGTACACAATATATAGTGAAATTCAACAACCCATGGTGGTGTCCTAACGTGTGCTAAACATAATATTCGGTTTTCGGTAAAAGTTGGGTTTTATGTATATCTCTCGTAGAGAGTCTGTAATGCAGGGCATTTTAAAATTACATGGAATTCATAACCGATTTTAAAATTACATGGAATTCATATACGAGTTCTAAGTTACACAAAGTACTCTGTCTGAGTAACCTGAACCTACCCTGGATCCCGATTCAACTGGTAAGTATTGATTTCTGCTCCTGAACCGTAACTAAAAGAATATTTGGCACACCCACATCCATCACCAGAGCTCAGCAGTCTCTGTCGGGTTTGTTCTTTGCATTTATTTTTAAATTAAAGAACACGCACAAATGCGGCATTTAAAGGTACTCAATCCGATTAGATGTCCCCCCATATCATCAGATTCCAACAACAATTTTTTTTGGAAATGCCGCTTCTGTTATCAGAATCGAGTAATTGCTCAAAATTAATGCTAACCACAGTATATATAAAATTGCCCAAAACCTGTTATTTATCAACATTTTGTTCAACGAAATTTTGCCGGTTTGTCAAATATCTGACAAAAAAGCAACTTGATGCACATCGCTTCTACCGTGTCGACTTTGTTTCGATTTTGGTAGTAACAAATCAGAAGTGATGCACATCAGCGAGCTCACCAACCTTATGTCGGATTTCCTAAACCCAAAGAGGGGAAGCCGAAATCGCATTGAAATCAACTCGCGGACGTTAAAGGGCTTTGAACGATGGCGTCATGGTTGATGTCAGGAACCCCTCTTCCCCATCAGCTTAACGAACTGAATTTCCACCACATATGACCTGGCATTTATACCTGTATTGCCACAATATATCACGAGAATCCCGGGTCGTATGTTGTGACTGGTCGAATTATTGACAATATTAACAGGTCATGATTATCGCATTGTTGCAAATGAGACGATAAGTGAAGTATTAAGGGACTGTATACCAAACACACGCTTTGAGTTGTAAAAGTGGTACGAAACAATGATCGTACGTGTTCGTCAAAACTCTTACGCGTGGTCGTTTTGCGAAAGGACTTTTTGGCCATACGGATAGACTTACGACTACGAATAGCTACCCGTATTCGTAATCGTAAACGTGAGGATGCGAAAAGTCTCTATTATATCCATTCCCGCGTCAACAACTATGTGCCTTTTTTTAATTATTTTGATTACCTAGCGGAACCGGCCGTGTTAGGAGTTAACAGTGGCGGTTCCACTCGAGCTGCGGGCTTGGGGTGGAACTTTGGTACACACATGTCTAATCTGCAAGAACCATGTCGATCGGAATCCTGGGAGGTATATACGGTCGGGCGCGATCGGATTTTGTAGTGGGATCTCTGGGGCATTCTGTCAGACAACAGCCGCACCAGGACGAATGGATAACACGCCGGTGGGTCTTAAAATTCACCGTACTAATCACAGTAAATGTACGCCCATTGTTTCGCATTCGAGCTCCTGCTGCCGACAATTGATGTCACTAAGGTAACTCCATTAATAATTGAATTAAGACAAGACCAACAACCGAGTATGTTTAAGATATTTATAAAAATGTTATGCTGTGGACATCAATTTGACTATATGGGGATAGATCAATTCACTCCTCACGTCTGAATGGGTATAGAATGGCACTGCGGAACCGGTAGACAGTACTAGACACATATATGACACGTGGATTAGAAGTATTTCCCGCAAAACAGGACTATATAGGCATATACCGTTAAACAGGGTAAGTAAATAAACCTCATGATTGTGCCTGGAATCTAGACAAAAACTACTGTATCACAAATCTCGGAACTTATTTGTGGTCAAATATTTGAAGAATCTGAGAACGGGAGAGGAAACATATAGTATACAGATATATGTTTTCGTAGTTGTATTGATTTTCTATTTCAAAACTTCAAACAACAAAATTAAAATGTGAACAATAAAAACTACTCTAACGTTACCCTGTCCGATTTGAACCATATAATCGCCATCTATGCGTTTTTATACCAGCAATTAATTAGTTCGGACATACGGGCCCATTAACCCGTTCATGGCGGAACTGCCCTGGTGCAGCATTAAAGACCCTTGTCAGTGTATCTTCTTATATATGCGAGTCCACCAAAGTGTGCCTCGCATATATAAGGGAATTCACTGGCTTGCATGTAGTTAAGGGTAAATATTGTTAGGCCAATGCATTCTTATATATGTGAGGCTCCTTATGGGAGACTCGCATTTATAAAATAATACATTGGCGCAAGGTTTTCGCAAAATTTCAGAAAGCTCCATGCATGGAAGGTTTAATTATATCTGACCTACGGGCCCATTAACGTGGGGCCTTTGTGGCCAGATATCTCTTTCCTAAAGAAAAAGGTTTAATGCGTTTTGAATTGTTGTCCAAGCTCGCCATAAAGAGCGTCATGATTTCGTCGCAAAAAAAGTAGATTTTAAAGAGCGTTATCTATTATGTGATTTTGTGATCGTTTTCTGCGAATTGTTGTGCATGTGTACTTTAGCGATGCCTGATTGCCATATGAATTTAGTTTTGCTTTGCCTGGAATATATGCTTACAAGCTGATGTACTGAGAACGCTCTTTACTATCTACCACTTTTGGGCGACAGACGCTCTTTATAGCAATCACTGGAATTGTTACCAGGCTGACAAAAATTCAAAACGCGTTACATCTTGACATCTCGAAAGTCGATATATGGTCACCAAAACCCAATATCAATGGGGCCATGGGTCCGATTTAATTATTTTCTGCTCTATAAAAGGAACATGCATATGATGGCTTTGTGGTGGCAAATGGGACAGGGTATTTTATTACTCCTGGGTACATTTCCTCTTTTGAAAGTCGATATCTGGACATTAAACATATTAGAGAGCACATGGGTCCGATCTAATTCGCACCGATTTGACCTTGTGACCTCTAAATCTGAATCCCAAATATAAGCTAAGTAGGTCCGATGGTTCTTGAGAAGAAGTCGTTTTAATAATTACTATGGCGGAAAGCTATGGGCCTGGCTTCGCAATTATTGACCTGGTGACCTCATTTGAACTATTTTGAATGTGAGTCACCTAGGGAACATCCACACCAAATATGAACCCATTTGGTGTTATGGTTCTGGAGAAGAAGTCAATGGCTGACTGATTGGCAGACGGACGGACGTACGACGTATACTTCATCTCATATGAGCTAAAAAAAACCTGCTTTATTACCATACTCATGCTATTCCAAACTACATAATTATAAACATATTTAGAGATTCAAATGGCCCATGTCCGTTTGAACCATTATGAAAAACCCCGTCCCCCAAAACTGAAAAAATATTTTGTGATGCATAAATCAAACATTGGTCCAAAGATATACCAAATGTTTTATTTGAGACGAGTTTTTTCCCCCACAAAAATCTTGTGGTAACCTGGGTGATACGAGACTCTGGAATGAGATGCGGTTTCTCTGAACGGATATATGTCTCATTGAGATCTCCACAGTTATTAATACGTAATTTGGAAGGAGAAATAGTTGGGTCAAAATACACGATATATCACAATGATGGACTTTATTTACTCTGAATATCTGGCCGAGGTCAATGATGGACTTTATTTACTCTGAATATCTCGCCGAGGTCAATGATGGGCTTTATATACTCTAAATATCTTGCCGAGGTCATTGCAATTTCCCAGAACTTAACAGAAGAGAGGTAAAAGCTCTTTAATTACTTTCATGAAAAAATAGCCCGATATTTGTGCCAGCTATGTGAACGCATCCTAGGCTATGTTGTGAGCCAAAAATACTGTGTTATTAGACAAGTTCGAAAGATGGACGAAGGTCGGTCGCAATGTGTTGCCAGAAATGTGCATTATCTGGTTGTTCGTTTAATGGCATAGTTTAACCCTTTCAATACTAAATGGATTCTCCCAGTCAGTTAAAACGTGTACATCGGAATGGTCTATTATTCATTTGGAGGGATCTTAAGGTGATAATATCAGACGGCATATTAATAAAAATGCAGAAGGAGCTCTATTTATTGAGGGAAATGTGTATACAATAAGTATATAGTCGGTTGTTGAACTTATTATCTGAACATTTCCTATGGGTTAACTACTCAACAATGATACTTTAGTGTAGAAAGGGCTAATACAGGGCAGTTACTTCATATACATTTATACTTAAGTGATATACAGCTGATAGTATTTATATTTTCGTTGTTCGAGTTTTACGATATGCAATTCCCAGTCGATATTAAAAAAATAGGTTCCATACATCCAGATACAACAATATAAAAACTTTTTTTCAGTTTGTTTTATTTTCATTGAAGAAACAATCAGAATGTGGGATGTCAGGTACAAAATGATGAAATAAATATAGTTATATATACATGTGTATGTGTGTAATTCCTCGCATTCACATATACATCTCTTACTGCACACACTCTCCTGCTCACTTCGTTCGGTCACCAGTGGCATAAAATTATAGAATACGTATATACATGCAATTTGAATAGTACAATAGTAATGTATACTATTATTATATCTGATATACCCAACTGACAAGATTAATATAGAACATAAACAAATATAATGTAACATCGAGATCAGAGAACAAGTGCGACACACTTAAATAAAACCTGTTGATGCACTGAAAAAGTAGATATAGGTAACCCAATATGTTTGATTAAGTCTGCGCTGTAATAAAATAAGAATTACTCTGCTAAAAAAATAACATAAAAAAAAGGACAAAAAGAATAAACATACAAATAGAAAAAAAATGTTTTTTCTCAGCATAAAACTACATCTACTAACCTTCCAAGAATTTTTTTATTCCATGTCTTATTTGAATATAAAAGTGATATCCTATGCACGAACTCCTACATAGACACACAATGACAACGTAAAGACATATTATGGACTTGTTCGGGTGAGTGAAATTTATAAGTTAGTAATCATGCGCTCTGCCAACCTGGGGAATGTAACATTCTACTATATACAGCCAAACGTTTCAAAGAAATCGACCATACCACTCCATAGAAAACATCGTCTGAACTACACTCAATTGTAAATATTTATATCTCGATTCGGGACGCAACTATTGACGGACGATAAACTAACGCAAACGATTTCTCAACCGAGAGTCATTGCATTAAATTAATATATAAGAATGACGGTGTATGTTGTCAATTTGGAAAAATATTCGTTGAAAATAACTACTTTTAGCAAGATTATTCTCAATTTCTATTTGGCTACCCTACCGGAGTGTCTCACATTCACACGGAGGAACCGATCCCGGGAAAACAAGGATATCCCGGGAAAACAAGGATGGCCAACGCGGCAACAAGTAAAATTTGTGTTTTCCGTGGCGGTGAAATTGAGTTTTCGCCGCCAAAGTCCGTTTGTTAGGACAATGGAACGGTACGTATCACCTATCATTGATTTATCCCAGTGAACTGGTTATTGTGAAGAGTGCTGGCAGTGGTTAAATGTCTGAGCAAACGATACACGCTGCTGTAGTGGTGCCACCAACTGGATACCCTTGGCCAAAATACCGGCATTGTTGACAAAACATCCATCATTTTTTCAAAATATATACACTTATCGGTGGGTGTGATTGAGCCGATTCGAAGCCAAACATCTCCCAAGCATTTCCACAAAATTTAAGTGCAAATGTCCCACAAATAAGCATTTTATTTAGCATAACGTGAAGGTGGTGCAACGATTATTTGACAACGCGGGTGACGAGGAAGTGCCAACGCGGAACACAAGATACGAATGTATTCAAATGTGATGTTCGAAAATAGGTCTGTGCAGCTATGTGGTACATATATCACTATTGTTGTTGATATATATGCCGTAAGATGCAAATCAAGTATCATAGGATTATTCAGCTATGGAAATGTAGTAGTTATATAGCTATGTGGTATATACATATATATATACATGTACAACACGTGTACGCTTTGTCAATAACCCCTATATATGCGACCAAAGTTAAATATGTTAACTACTTTTATATTTACAGAACGAGATCGAATAGTGCCGATATGTCCGATATAGATATGCTCGCATGCCATAATTTTCCCCGAATGTTTTTTCGTGTGTCGATTTAATCGAATCGCCGATTTGAATGATTTCTCACATATCCGCATGTTAACGCACTCTCAAGCTCAGGCTCAGACTCAGAGGTTGACTTTTTTGACGACTTTGGTGTTGATGTCATAACAACTTCATCCTCAAACGGAATGATTTGATCAAGGAATATTCCCTCGACATCTATCCCGTCTATGTCTTGAAGTGGAGCGACTCCATCCATATCGGACATATATATCGACACTATTCTATCTCGTTCTGTAAATATAAAAGTAGTTAACATATTTAACTTGGTCCAGGGGGGGGGGCCGATTTTTTTTACGAGACATCAGGTGGGGGGGGGGGGTGGGTGGGTACCCGAGGCCGGAAACAGTTTTTGACCACCTTTTTTGCATTTTTTTTTCATTGACATATTTTCAACTGTTTTAAACATATTTGTTTATTTGTTGTGGCTTGTTGCAATATGAGAAGCACTAATACATTCAATATTGTTATAATTACCCCCATAAGTTGATATAAAATGGAAAAATAGTGAATATAGTGGGGGTGGGTCCCAAAATTTTCATTGATTTTTTTTGCGCGCAATTTTTTTTTATTGTGTCTGTTTCAGCATGCTTGGCAGTTTTTATATTGAAAATTGTCTAGTTCACGGTGTAGATCAATAAAAAAAAAACCTCAGATAGCTCTAGGGTAGGGTGAACTTAATGCAGTCTGACAATATCAGCTAACAACTCATGACAGAATATTACAATAATTCTATTACTTTACTCATACAGTTAGTTGATGCATGAGTGTAATGTATGAACTAAATATTTGTATCAGTGTTTGTATACTAAATTGATTTTTAAATATACTTTTGTCAAATAATTGTTTGAATTGTCAAATTATTTGTTTCAGTGTTGTTGACAACCATCAATAAGTAAATAAGTAGACATGAAATAAAGTTTTAATAACTTTTATTGAAAGAAACAATAATATAACCTTCCTTGGATAGTCTTCTGAAAAGTATAAAAATATTATTTAAATAGATGTGAAGAGGGGCCAGGACACATTACAGTTTTGTTCACTTGTAATTATTATATCCCATAATTACCTGCATATACTAGTATGTAAATGACACTTAATGCTGCTTAATGTCTAATTCAGGCTAATTTGAAAATTATCAAAGAAGAAAACATTAATTTACTTAATTATTGTATATTTATAAGATGATGTGCATGCAAGGATGTCTAGTTTGAAGGCACACATAAAGGTCATGTACAGAATGTGTGTGAATTTCTTATTGCACATGAACTCCATCCAGTACATGACCGAAGTTCAGCTCTGATTGTTCAAATGAATCTCAGTAATATACATCTGTGTATATGGATTTGGCACTAAATTGACCATCAACGTTCAAACTCAAAGGGTTAAGCATTATTTTAGGCCCAGTTCTAAGTCGTAATGCGAGGTCGGGTCGGTGGTCATGCAGGCATACATAAAAGTTAATTCGTACGCTGGTTCATATGCACATTTTCCTTTTTGGTATTACTATAGGCTCTAGGCCTACTAGTTGATGCTGGTTGATGTCTGAAAAAAGATAAATTTAAGTTTGTGTAATTTTTTATTCTACTGTAGGCCCTAACACTGGCCCTAGTTATTTTTTGTTGTCATTCCAGGGGATTCAACATATTTTTCATCTACTCACCAGCTGTACTCACACAGATGAATAGGCTGGGTTATAAATTTACCAATATAATCACATAATATTCTACCTTTGTTGATTGCTTAGAGTTAAATTTTGCACATGTTTGTTAATAGGAAGTAACATTTAATTTGGTCTTTCAAAGAAGGGACCAATATAGAGCGGTTGGTCGTTTTTACAGAGGGGACCAACATAAAGCTTTGATGTTTTGGGGTGGGTGTCTAAAATTTTATGAAAAAAAAATGCAAGAAAGGGTGGGTGGGTGTAAAAAAAATGGAAATGTAAAAAAAAGACCCCCACGTCTCGCAACTTTTTTACGCCCCCCCCCCTGCGTGGTCGCATATATATGGGTTATTGACAAAGCGTACACGTGTTGTATATACCACATAGCTATATAACTACTACATTTCCATAGCTGAATAATCCTATGATATATGATTTGCATCTTACGGCATATATATCAACAACAATAGTGATATATGTACCACATAGCTGCACAGACCTATTTTCGAACATCATATTTGAATACATTCGTATCTTGTGTTCCGCGTTGGCACTTCCTCGTCACCCGCGTTGTCAAATAATCGTTGCACCACCTTCACGTTATGCTAAATAAAATGCTTATTTGTGGGACATTTGCACTGAAATTTTGTGGAAATGCTTGGGAGATGTTTGGCTTCGAATCGGCTCAATCACACCCACCGATAAGTGTATATATTTTGAAAAAATGTTGGATGTTTTGTCAACAATGCCGGTATTTTGGCCAAGGGTATCCAGTTGGTGGCACCACTACAGCAGCGTGTATCGTTTGCTCAGACATTTAACCACTGCCAGCACTCTTCACAATAACCAGTTCACTGGGATAAATCAATGATAGGTGATACGTACCGTTCCATTGTCCTAACAAACGGACTTTGGCGGCGAAAACTCAATTTCACCGCCACGGAAAACACAAATTTTACTTGTTGCCGCGTTGGCCATCCTTGTTTTCCCGGGATATCCTTGTTTTCCCGGGATCGGTTCCTCCGTGTGACATTACTCTACCCTACCGGAGTGTCTCACATTACTCTACCCTACCGGACAGACATGACAATTGGAACTTATTCCCTATTCCTTATTCCTTATTTTCAAAAATGTCGCTTTCGACAGATTTGACGGCATGGGTGTGTGGCCCGCCCCAAATACCACCTAGAAACACCCCGACCCCCACCCATCACCCCGGGGGGTGCCACCCCGAGGGGGTGAAAATGGGGTATGGACCATTTTCGAGAACGGTAAGGATTTCGACCGATTTGACGGCATGGGTGGGTGGCCCGCCCCAAATACCACCTAGAAACACCCCGACCCCCACCCATCACCCCGGGGGTGCCACCCCGAGGGGGTGAAAATGGGGTATGGACCATTTTAGAGAACGGTAAGGATTTCGACCGATTTGACGGCATGGGTGGGTGGCCCGCCCCAAATACCAACTAGAAACACCCCGACCCCCACCCATCACCCCCAGGGGTGCCACCCCGAGGGGGTGAAAATGGGGTATGGACCATTTTCGAGAACGGTAAGGATTTCGACCGATTTGACGGCATGGGTGGGTGGCCCGCCCCAAATACCACCTAGAAACACCCCGACCCCCCCCCACCCATCACCCCGGGGGTGCCACCCGAGGGGGTGATGGGTGGGGTATGGACCATTTTCGAGACGGTAAGGATTTCGACCGATTTGACGGCATGGGTGGGTGGCCCGCCCCAAATACCACCTAGAAACACCCCGACCCCCCACCCATCACCCCGGGGGGTGCCACCCCGAGGGGTCCCACCCGAGGGGGTGAAAATGGGGTATCGACCATTTTCGAGAACGGTAAGGATTTCGACCGATTTGACGGCATGGGTGGGTGGCCCGCCCCAAATACCACATAGAAACACCCCGACCCCCCACCCATCAACCCCGGGGGGTGCCACCACGAGGGGGTGAAAATGGGGTATGGACCATTTTCGAGAACGGTAAGGATTTCGACCGATTTGACGGCATGGGTGGGTGGCCCGCCCCAAATACCACCTAGAAACACCCCGACCCCCACCCATCAACCCCGGGGGGTGCCACCCCGAGGGGGTGAAAATGGGGTATGGCCACCCACCCATGCCGTCAAATCCCCCGGGGTGATGGGTGGGGGGTCGGGGTGTTTCTAGGTGGTATTTGGGGCGGGCCACCCACCCATGCCGTCAAATCGTTCGAAATCCTTACCGTTCTCGAAAATGGTCCATACCCCATTTTCACCCCCTCTGGGTGGCACCCCCCGGGGGTGATGGGTGGGGGTCGGGGTGTTTCTAGTTGGTATTTGGGGCGGGCCACCCACCCATGCCGTCAAATCGGTCGAAATCCTTACCGTTCTCGAAAATGGTCCATACCCCATTTTCACCCCCTCGGGGTGGCACCCCCCCGGGGGTGATGGGTGGGGGTCGGGGTGTTTCTAGTTGGTATTTGGGGCGGGCCACCCACCCATGCCGTCAAATCGGTCGAAATCCTTACCGTTCTCGAAAATGGTCCATACCCCATTTTCACCCCCTCGGGGTGGCACCCCCCGGGGGTGATGGGTGGGGGTCGGGGTGTTTCTAGTTGGTATTTGGGGCGGGCCACCCACCCATGCCGTCAAATCGGTCGAAATCCTTACCGTTCTCTAAAATGGTCCATACCCCATTTTCACCCCCTCGGGGTGGCACCCCCGGGGTGATGGGTGGGGGTCGGGGTGTTTCTAGGTGGTATTTGGGCGGGCCACCCACCCATGCCGTCAAATCGGTCGAAATCCTTACCGTTCTCGAAAATGGTCCATACCCCATTTTCACCCCCTCGGGGTGGCACCCCCCGGGGGTGATGGGTGGGGGTCGGGGTGTTTCTAGGTGGTATTTGGGGCGGGCCACCCACCCATGCCGTCAAATCGGTCGAAATCCTTACCGTTCTCGAAAATGGTCCATACCCCATTTTCACCCCCTCGGGGTGGCACCCCCGGGGTGATGGGTGTGGGGTCGGGGTGTTTCTGGGTGGTATTTGGGTCGGGCCACCCACCCATGCCGTCAAATCGGTCGAAATCCTTACCGTTCTCGAAAATGGTCCATACCCCATTTTCACCCCCTCGGGGTGGCACCCCCCGGGGTGATGGGTGGGGGGTCGGGGTGTTTCTATGTGGTATTTGGGGCGGGCCACCCACCCATGCCGTCAAATCGGTCGAAATCCCTACCGTTCTCGAAAATGGTCCATACCCCATTTTCACCCCCTCGGGGGGGGGGCACCCCCGGGGGTGATGGGTGGGGGGTCGGGGTGTTTCTAGGTGGCATTTGGGGCGGGCCACCCACCCATGCCGTCAACTCGGTCGAAATCCTTACCGTTCTCGAAAATGGTCCATACCCCATGTTCACCCCCTCGGGGTGGCACCCCCGGGGTGATGGGTGGGGGTCGGGGTGTTTCTAGGTGGTATTTGGGGCGGGCCACCCACCCATGCCGTCAAATCGGTCGAAATCCTTGCCGTTCTCGAAAATGGTCCATACCCCATTTTCACCCCCTCGGGGTGGCACCCCCCGGGGTGATGGGTGTGGGTCGGGGTGTTTCTAGGTGGTATTTGGGGCGGGCCACCCACCCATGCCGTCAAATCGGTCGAAATCCCTACCGTTCTCGAAAATGGTCCATACCCCATTTTCACCCCCTCGGGATGGCACACCCGGTGTGATGGGTGGGGGTCGGTGTGTTTCTAGGTGGTATTTGGGGCGGGCCACCCACCCATGCCGTCAAATCGGTCGAAATCCTTACCGTTCTCGAAAATGGTCGATACCCCATTTTCACCCCCTCGGGGTGGCACCCCCCGGGGTGATGGGTGGGGGTCGGGGTGTTTCTAGGTGGTATTTGGGGCGGGCCACCCACCCATACCGTCAAATCGGTCGAAATCCCTACCGTTCTCGAAAATGGTTCATACCCCATTTTCACCCCCTCGGGGTGTTACCCCCCGGAGGTGATGGGTGGGGGGTCGGGTGTTTCTAGGTGGTATTTGGGGCGGTCCACCCACCCATGCCGTCAAATCTGTCGAAAGCGACATTTTTGAAAATAAGGAATAAGGAATAGGGAATAAGTTCCAATTGTCATGTCTGTCCCTACCGGAGTGTCTCACATTGCTCTACCCTACCGAAGTGTCTCACATTACTCTACCCTACTGGAGTGTCTCACATTACTCTACCCTACTGGAGTGTCTCACATTACTCTACCCTACCGGAGTGTCTCACATTACTCTACCCTACCGGAGTGTCTCACATTACTCTACCCTACCGGAGTGTCTCACATTACTCTACCCTACCGGAGTGTCTCACATCACTTTAACTATCTGAAATCAAATTTTCAGAAAGTTTAAACCAGATTATTCAAGCATGCAAATTCATGGCTGGCCGCTGATGACACACATGAACAAAATAAAAGACACAGAAAATAAACTAAATTAACTTTATCTTTGTATTTTGTATTCATGTATACAATCCATAAACATCTGTTAGAAAATGAGAATTCTGTTATCCAAAATATTAAAGAATTATATGAAAAGGTTACTTTTACATACAGGCATTTTGCCTGTTAATATCTCCGGCGGTTTGTCACAAAGTTATGCTGGGGTGATGCGCAAACTGCAAACATCACAGTTTACTACACGAACACCGATATATTTTCAAATTTCATCAGTTATTCTGCAACTGAATTTTTTTCAAAATTAGCCTCCAAATATATGTATTCTCCCCAAGCTGGGTAGCTCTATCTCAAATTGGGTGTAAACGTATCTTAAACATATATAAATATTACACTAATTAAACCAAAATCAATATAAATACAAAAATGAAATTATTGAAAACGGGAAATAAACAACAAGCCCGAGGCTTATATTAAGTTTGCTCCTCTTAACCATCTCAAGTTTTGGAACCTGGGTAACTTATTGACGACAAAAAAAAATAACAAACAAACAAACAAACACAGATAAAAAGAAGAAACGACGAGAATGACTAATTCAGCGATACTATAGGATCATACCCGCCATTCGAACTTGTACCTCTCTGGTCGGTACAGATTCCTCCTGGCATGCACGGTGACCAATATGACTGGAACGTTGTTATTTCGAGGGGAATCTACGCTTATACTTTTTGGTTACCTCACAAGACGCTGCAAACAGAATGGCCGTCTCCTTCGTCATTACAAAAATGGACCACTGCAACTCTCTTCCGTTTCATGTTCCCGATCATCAACTTGCACAGGAACAACGCATCCAACTATGCGGCCAGAATTGTTAATGCAGAACAAGGGGTGCGCATCGGAAGATGGCGATCGTCGAGTTTTGTTTTTGCCCTAAAGAGTGGATCTGTCGCAAAGAAATTATTCGCGGTCATGTTTTTTAACGAGTTTCGCAAAAAAAAAAAAATGGAGGCTCCCATCTAGCCGAAGATCCATAAGAAGTTTGGTGTCTATTGGATGAGAAATGTGACCTGTAAGGTGTTCTCCAGGATTTAGTCATATAAAGAGTAAAATCGAAGGTGGTCACTGGCAGCCATGTTTAAAAAAAAACATAATTCGGGTAAAATGGTAAGCACCCATTTGGAGGTCACCCGAGGATCCATATGAAGTTTGGTGATGATATGATGAGGGATATGGTATGTAGGGTGTGCTAAAGGATTTAATGATGCAAAGAGTAAAGTTCATAAATGGCTGCCGGCGGCCATGTTTTTAATCGAAAATCGTTCATATTCGATAGCTTTCATCTAGATGTGATCCTAAACAAGCCTGTAAAGTTTCAAAAACAATTCTCCAATAAATATGGGCTGCAGGGTGAGCTGAAGGATTCACATTTGAAATCCAAGATGGCTGCTGGCGGTGATCCTAGACTCATATCCCGAATATCGTTGAAATCGGTCAAAGTTTGTTTGAAATATCGCGCTAACGCTCGCGAGCGATCAAAATCGCTAAAAAAATAGACAAACTAAGTCACATAAAAGATTGGACAAACCTGGTTTTCGAACTCGTTTGAGATGTTGTTGCAACAGACCCATATATGCCAAATATGAATAAAATCGGTTGACGTTTGTTTGAGTTATCGCGCTAACAACGGTCTCGCGTCCGCCCGGACACCCGCCGCCCGCCTACCGACATCGCCAAACCATAAGTCGAGTTTAAAAAAAACTAAATTCGACTAAAAAAGAAAACAGTGAAGTGTCTCTGATAATAGAGTTACATTTGCTGCATATTGCAGATCGGATTCCCTTCATAGTCACCACATTCGAGAAAGGATGCAGAGTTCTGACACCATTCCATCACACATGACCGAACTATCTTATTTACCCATAATAATGTCGTAATGTGCGTTATTTTAGGAAGCAGACCTTCTTATAACTCAAGGTGCTAATCTCATTATACTGTCGGTGACCGGGCTTTGAAAGTTGCATGTCCTAAAATCTTGAATTCTCTGACAAAGGCTATTCGGTACTCTATACTAGTATAAGCAGATTTCAAGTCAGCATTAAAAACTCACCTATTTAAACGTAGGTATCCGAAGAAACAGTGACTCGGTTATGAAACATATATAGTGTAAACAATATTTTATTCTCAAGAATAGCACATACAATACATAATATAAGGACGATAACAATTTAAAATTAGCGAAAAGGATTTGGCAGTAAGCCAAAGGCTTATATGTGGCCATTTCCTTAGTATATATATTGCATCATGGTTTGATTGGGTCTCAATGGTGAATTGCCTGTTCCACAAGCACCCGCAACCTATCCCGTTGCCAATCGCTGTGAGTCCACCCATCACACACAATCACATATATCATAGGTTGTTGTTTATATATACTTGTTTTTATTTGTGGTATATATCTCGCGTAAATCGCTTAGGGTCCCAATACGGGGATAGGCGCGCTATATACAAATTACTATTATTATTTATGTATGATAAAAACGAGAATGAGTAGGGATGTATGCCAAATAATGCATTGATCCTGTACTGTGATTATATATAGCCTGACCACACATATGATCCCAGACAACAGAAAACCTTTTATTAACGCCCCGGTGTATACTGTTCTACAGATTTTAAAAAGCTGTGGTTCGCTGGGCATTTTATAGATAATGGGTTTTTCCGGTTGTGACAATTCGCAGTAGATCGCTATTTTCAGACTATTTGCGGAGGTCCCCGAATTCGCGGACGTCCCCTAATATTGTCGAAATATGTTGATTTTAATTAGGGAACGGTGCGTATATGTCAATTGATACGTATTTTAAACAAATAACGACACGATCTTCATAATAGTGGTTTGTTCTATCAATCATATCATAATCATCATCATCGATCATCATCATCATCATCATCATCATCATACGGAACAAGTCTTGTGACTTTTCGTCCCAGTAACATTATGTGCAATGCTTGTTTACAAATATATGTATCGTCATTCGATATTTACTTGTGAGTCACTCGAACATATTACTTGTCGTCGAACTAGTATTTTATATAATAGAAGAATGAGTCCATGTAACTAAATTTTGAATTGATCGAATGTTGGAGCCTCAACAGCGAAGTCTGGCAGAGAGTTCCAGCTATTTACCAACCTCTGCGTGAAGAAATAGTTTCCTATGGCCTTGTTAACAATGGGCATCTGTAGCTTTTTATTATGTCCTCTTGTAAGTTTAGGCTTCACAAAGCGATTGGATGTGACGTGTTCGTGTCCACCACTACACTGCTCACTTGAAAGCCCCACTTCTCTTCATTCACTGTCATGTTCCAATTCCCTAACAATAATCGTGAAAGACTGGTACCTCAAAGACACAATTCCACTCTACTGACAAAATAAAAATCATTATCATTAATGAGAAGTGGTCGACTCTACCATGCATTGTCAATCGTGCTGTCACATTATGCCTCATATTATCAGGAGGGGTAGAACTCCAAGAAGACATAGTGAGAGTTTGGTACTAGCACGTTTTGGAACTGATTGGACGTACTTCGCACAAGTCCGAAGAGAATTTTCCATGACTGGTCACTTTGTTAGTTGGCATAATTTCGGTCCCATATAGAGCTTTTAGCATAACACTTTTGAGAATAATGGACTTAGAAACTGGTGAAAGAGATAACAGGTGGTCGGGTCATTGTGTCGAAAACTGTTTGTCGCATTTTGGATTAAACGTTATAGAAGAG
The DNA here is from genome assembly GCA_032622095.1 of Siphonodentalium dalli. Classification (NCBI taxonomy): domain Eukaryota; kingdom Metazoa; phylum Mollusca; class Scaphopoda; order Gadilida; family Siphonodentaliidae; genus Siphonodentalium; species Siphonodentalium dalli. The sequence continues at coordinate 45,308,650 of CP136064.1, read as the reverse complement.
AATATTCGTCTATCAGCGCATTTGTTTTGAACAATTCCGAGATGAGTGACTTCAGTCTCTTCGGGTATAGATTCAATGCCGAGCATTCAAATTCGATTATATTTTGCGAAACTATTCTTCGACTCGTTGAATACTACAAATACTATTTAATCTCTTAGCATTGATGAAATTAAATCATCAAAGAGCGAGCGCTGAAACGATAACATAATATCTAGCAGAGTATATAGACCTCCTTTTGGCAGTGATATCAGAGTGATATCATCAGCTTTGCTCTGAATGAATGGTGTCGGGTTGTGATCCAGATTTTGACCCAGCTCTTCTGAGCTATCAACATGGTTATTTAAGATTCGTGAAGAATACAGTCAAATTATCATATTTTAATAAAAACAATAGAGTAACAGACAAACAAAATGATTCCCGCAACAATGATTTTATGGGTATACATGTATTTCAGCTTGGGGCCATTTTAAAAGGCCAAAATACTAGAGTGTTGATTATAGTGGGTACTGGTACCACTCACTCGGAAGACCAGCCAGTTGAGTAGGAGAAACAAGGCTTTCAAAGGGGCAATGGGCGTGAACAAGTCACACCCATCGGCCTTGTGAAACATATTGTTCTTAGTTAAAAAATATTTCTATTGCTCGTGGGCATATTACGGTCAGGTTATGCTCACAGTACAGGTACATCGCATGCGTTAATACGCATACATACCTGTCCATTCTCTCTTTCATTTGTGAAACACCCGCAGCTTCTCGAATCAAACTTTGTTAGGCGACCGTACATGCGGTAGGGCCATAATCGCAGTACAGGGTGAATGCCTTATTTGGCATAGGTCCCTATTCATTCTCGTTAGTCATATAGACGGTCGTGCATGTCGACCAGAGAGCCACGAGGCATATGTGATGACCAGAGAGCCATGCTCTCGAATGGTAGGCGTGAGGATGAGCAACTGGAGCAAGAAAGCTATATCGGCGACATAAATTCAACTATGTATTGAATACTGCAACTGAAAACGTTTCTGTTTCATATCCAGCGTTGTGTCCTGGTTTGCCAATGGAGTGCATGCGTTTATCGAGCATTTCTGTCTTGGTAAACTCGCTTCATATGGATATAGTCGAAAATAGAACAAAATAACAGATAATCACCGCGGCAAATTCTGAAATAAATGAAGGGAATGTGTATGCTGTCAGAATATATATACACGTCCAGACATACCAAATAATCTCACATCACTGTTATTTGACATTTGAGAACTTGGCTAAGGTTGCCCAGTCAAACTTGCGCCCGTATTTAAGATGTACACAGCCAAGATTACTAACAAAGAAGACCAGTCGCCTATATATCTATAACCGCGAACATTAAGGTGAACTCAGTAAGCAAGTTATAATTGACTAACTATGTATCCATGTGACTGAGAAATCTTAGTCAATTTCAATAAGCTCCGTTATATATTTTAAATGGTTAAATATCACTATCACTGTTTAAACTTAGCCATAAAGACTAACTTATCTCTGACTGAATAAGGTAAATTTCACTGGATGCATTTGGAATATTAGTCCATTTGACTAATTTAAGTTCCCTTATATGTTTCTTTTAACTAATTGAATCTCACTAACAATGTCTTAAACTTAGCCAAAAATACTAACTTCTTCATGGTTGGCTGAAATATTTTTCACTGAAGGTAGAATGCAATCTTGGTCAATGTGACTACGTGACCGTATGGTTCTTGTACATGTAATTGGTTAAATATCACTTATCACTGGTTAAAATTATACATAAAGACTAATTTGCCTTTGACCGACTATCATCGCTTTCATTGCAGTTCACTCAAATCAAAGAGAAAATCATAGAATATAAATAGGCAATGCCAACTTACTAATATAACCCATGTTGCCATGGTAACTGCAGGCTGCTGCGGTACTTGTTGCAGTTTCTGTGTCATCTATTGAATAACAAAAATGCGATATATTCACCCAACGGAATCAACGTATACATTTTGGAATTTGGAGTGTGTCCCCAAACATAGTAATTGTATCTCACTTGGTTATTGGTTGATTGAGAACTGGATAGTATACACCTATTTCAAGATTTTATTAAAAGCAATATCAAGATAAATGATGTATGTCACATACAATACAAAATATAATCAAACATATATGTACATAACAGTACTCGATACCACATGTTGCTCTATTATTTGTATATATATACCACATACTGGGGTTTAAGGCAAGCCTATTCCCATGAATATTGGCTTATAAAGCCATCCTCATCACCTGTTCGCACAAATGCGATAATATTCCCACAGAAGTTCTGCGGGAAGTTACATTTTATCGGAAGAAGAAGACATTTGCTGAGAATAAAGCATTACTTGCATTTTTTGGGACGTTTTTGGACGCTAGGTATCAAATATAACTGACATTTCAATTTGAATAAATGTTGCCAAATTGTTGAAGTTTATTGTCTTTGTCCTTATCTGCATCTATGAGGGTTACCCGGCGTTGCCCAGGTTAAAATGATGTGAAACCCTCTGCTGTCGGCATTTGGTGGGAATAGAAAATAATCTTGCTCAAAGTGGTATACCTACATGTATTCTCATAAATTGTATATCCAAATGGCATCACAGAACGTCATTCTTATCTATGGATTATAAGTAGTGGCTAACCTTGTCGGAGAGTGATTTTCATTTTGTTTATCAATTAATTCATTTTTTTGATTAATTCATCCCGTCAATAAAAAAGTATTTATTATTTATAAATGAGAGTACTTCAGACGTTATCATTTTTTTTAAATCGTAGAGTCGACGTGGTTGGAATAGATATTTGTTTCGTTTTTGTTAAAATATTTGTTATTGGGATCAAAACGTTAACATTAGTTCAAAAAGATGACAATTATTTTTCTATAGAGATGTATAATTCAATCTAGTGGATTAGACTAATATATTGGGGACACATGGTTATCATATGTCCTTGAAGATGCCGATGTTTTAATGAAATGTCCACGTTAACCACATGGTGCTATACTGGCTAATTATTATCAGTTTAAAAATAAATGCTATATATCAACTACATGTGCCCGACACAGAGCGATATTTTAAGTTGTTTATATCAGGCTATGAGTCTGTTCTAAAAATGAAAGAAATCCTCTGCATCGGGCAGATGTACCCCTATCAGATGCCAGTATTGGAGAATCCTGAAAAGTGATGTGCTACTGACTGTGTTTTCTTTTATCTCAGAAGAATCCATATTTGACTGCACAATGTGACCACTATTTTGAACACGCATTCTATACATTCCCATCTCTCTTGACAAATTGTATTTTTTATGTAGAAAATATCTTGAATGACAAAGACTCAATTTTGTTATAATATATGAACAATTCTAACATGCCATCCTCTGACGGTTCAAGGTCCCTCATTTTTCAAGAATATATGGATCTATTAATAAATATAATGCTATATATACTTTAAATGTCGTGATTCCCGTCTTCATATAAATGTGACAGTTGATAAGATATAATTGTTAAAGTGACTTAATTCGGCCACCATTTGTCGAGGTTGTGAAATTTGAACGCCAAAAACTCCTTAGAACGAAATATGGAGATGACTATATATAAAGTTGGTGGAATAAATTTTTTATCAATGTTAGTACCCCTCCTCTCTCCATCCCTGACCAAATCGGCACCAAATGTGACGTCTTTTACCCACGTGATTTGATTCCTCGTATCATTGGATAAGAACGTGTATGAATTTGGTTGAAATTAGTGCTAAACATATGTGTTTAAGCTTTGGTGCCCATCCCTCCCCATTCATGAATTATATTTAAAGCACGCCCTTTAGACTCCTGATATATTGGAGATGATTCTATATAACTTTGGTGGTAATCGTCAACTAAACAATTGCTTATCAAATTAAATGCACCACTCACCTAAACGACACCAATTTGGCGTCTTTAAATTATACGATTATATTTCTCGTATGGTGGAGAAGAATATGTATCAATTAGGTGGAAATCAGCGCTAAAATTTTATTTTTTTTATCAATTTTGGTACCCACTTCCCCTCCGTGCAACCCTGAGTCGAACGGCGCCATATCATGTAGATTATTATGTATAAGTTTGGTGGAAATCACCGACAAACATATTTCATAATTTTTGCCCCCCTCCCCCTTTTCTGTCCCTGACACCAACACCATCACTTTACATATACACAGACATTCATACATATAGCCACCAAATGTGGCGTCTTTAACCCACATGATTTGATTCCTCGTATCATTGGAGAAAAAAGTGTATGAATTTGATCAGACCCTCCCCTCTCTGTCCCTGAATCAAGCGACGCCACTTTTCACATCTTTAAACGACACAATTAAGACTCATTATGAAGATGACTATATATATCAAATAAGCGACTAAACAGATTCGTATCAAATTTGTGCCCCCATTTCTTGCCCAAACGGAAACAATTGGGTGTATTTAAACCGCACGATTAGATTCCTCGTATCGCGAAGAATAATATGTCTAAATTTGGTGGAAATCGGCGCTAAAGATATTTTTTTATCAATTTTGGTGTCCCTCTACCCCTCCATGCGCCCCTGACTCGAACTTTTGACTTTTTACATCTTTGAACCACACACTCAGACTCCTGTTATCACTGATATTAGTATTTATAAGTTCGGGCTAATCAGCGACTGATCAAGTTCTTATAAAAATTAGTGCCCCCCCCCCCCCAATCTCTCACCGAACGGCACCAATTTGGCGTCTGTAAATCACGCGATTAGATTCCTGGTATCACGGAGAAGAATGTGTATCAATTTGGTGGAAATCGGCGATAAAAATATTGTTATCAATTTTGTGCCCCTCTCCCCTTCGGCAAACCCTGATTCGAATGACTACACTTTTTTGACAGCTTTAAGTCACACATTTAGACTCCTGGTATCATGGATATAGTTATGTATAAGTTTGGTGGTCATCGGCAAGTAAACACATTCTTATCAATATCATATTTATTGACCACCCCTCCCCATCTCTCACCCAAACTGCACCAATTCGGCATCTTTAAATCACACTATTGGATTAATTGTCTTGTGGGGAAGAATGTGTATCATTTTTGGTGCCCATCTCCCCTTCCGTGCACCCCTGACTCGAACGGTGCCATGTTTAACATATTTAAACCACACCATTATATTCTTCATGTCATGGAGATCATTGTGTATAAGTTTTGTGGAAATCGGCGACAAAATTGTTTTCTGCCCCTCCCCTTTCCTGCCCTTGATAACAACAGCATCACCTTCGAAAATTCTAACCCGCACCATTATCTTCCTCGGAAAAGGTTACCTCCGTTAAGCCCATTTGTTGCCATCTATATGGTCCCCCGTGATTTTCTATAGAACACAGACAGACATACATTGTAGATAAAGTCCAATTGAAGCTTCATTGATTTTACATAGCATGCAGTTGAAAGCTTCCCCATGATATTTACCCCATGTTGTGATGCATTATTATTGAATTTACTCATCATATTGTTGACACATGCATACGATGTTTTGGGATACTTATTCTCAGATTATTTATTGTGTAAGTCCGTATCTAAATCGTATGCTTTTCTGAGAAGGTGATGTGATGGGAGCTTTCCCAATCTATCAAGGTATTTCACTGTTTGTTTGAATATACAAAATAATTGCCTGCAATGGGATGGAATAGCGAGAATTATTATATACGTAGCTAGAGTTCACAGAGGATCATATTGTCTTTTTATTGGACGAAGCGCGATCACGTACATGTATCGTACAGTAGCTTTGACCATTGCCCGATAAGCGAACTATCGCCCGGGCTATATTCTTCGAAATTACCCATCTGCTGACGTCACGATTGGCTCGAGGCGATAAGTATACACACTGACGTCACGAGTGGCGCTTGGCGAGAATTGTGGCAAGCGAACTATCGCCCGGGCTATATTCTTCTAACGATTACCCATCTGCTGACGTCACGATTGGCTCGAGGCGATAAGTGTACATATTGATGTCACGAGTGGCGCTTGGCGAGAATTGTGGCAAGCGAACTATCGCCCGGGCTATAATCTTTTCGAACAATTTATCTGCCTGCTGAAGTTACGCTGTCGTGATAATTGTGTCATTTAATAAAACACATATTTCCCGCTTTCTGATCTAACAGCGAAAGACATTACATTTGGAAATTTATTTCTCGCTATTCACCCACAACGCAGGCAAAATGTGTATACTATTTTCACGAGTCTTTTGAACTGCAAGCTGGACTATTGACCGAGGCCGAGGCAAATAGTCCAGCTTGAAGTTTAGAAGACACAGTGGAGGGGGGAAAGCTTTCACTATTCCACCCTAAGGCAGGCAATTATTACAGGGTTTTCATAAATATGACATAATTATAATTTAGGTGGAAATCGGCGACAAAACATTTCAACGAATTTTGCACCCCCATTCACATCTCTGACACCGATATCGTAACTTTAGAAATGTTTTAACTGCACCATTATATTCCTCGTAAAATGTTACCGCTGTCAGAGCCTTTTGATGTCTTCTTGATAGCCCCCGTTTATTTCTGAAGTAGGCTTATACATTTGGAAATATATAATACTAGCAGGTTAGCCCGCCACTGGCGGCATTCGCCCCATGACTTTGTTCGAAAAAGCAATTGCAACCGGTTCCGAGACACTTGTGCTGCATTTGCACCAAAATTTCGTCTAAATCAGCAAGTTTTAGCCGATTTGAACTTGAATTGATAATTTTGTAGGTCAATGTCAGGTCGTGGTCATGATTTGACACTCCCCGGACAAAAGTACAGAAATCCGCCAGATTTACCCCATTTGACCTTGAATTGACCAGTTTGAAGGTCAATGTCACGTCGGGGTCACGATTTGACCCGTCCGTGACATTTCGGGACAAAAGTACCCATAGGTAGCAAGTTTGGGCTCAATCGGTTGACCCGTCCCGAGTTGACCATTTTGCTGCCATAGAATTTTCATGGGACGAATGCCGCCAGTGGCGTAATATTTAAATTTTAACAAAGGATTTCGCATTCAAATCGAGTTATGTCGATAAAACTGTTATTTTTCAAAATTTCAAGCTGAGACTTTGCGTGTCTGTGTGTAATACTTATATGTTCTAAAAATGACACAGTTCAACACGTAATTATGTTTTAGATGGAAGAAATTAAATTTTTTCGATGCTAAATTTTAACATAGGATTTCCCATTAAAATCGATTTATGTCGATAAAACTCTTATTTTACAAAATTTTAAGCTGAGACTTGGTGTGTCTGTATGTAATACTTACATATTCTTAAAATGACAGAGTCCAACACGTAATTATGTTTTTGATGAAAGAAATTAAAATTTTTCGATGCTAAATTTCGAGCGATAACGTTGCGTTGAATTGTAAACAAACACTCTTTTATAGCGACGCGTCATATACAAACGCTTATTAAATTATCACGTGATTAACCCCCGCAGTGCCGTTTTTTGTGACTGAGAGTGGAGAACGGGTGCTCTGAGCTTCTCCAAAATTCCGCGACGACGATTCCCGTGTGTTTTTACCCTTAGATGGGAAGTTTGAGCCTAATCGGTCCAGCCGTTTTCGAGTGTATAGAGGACAAATATATATATATATTTACGGAAGTCTCAAAATATATAGGAGACAAGATGGCACCATTGTCGCCTCGCGTCAGCAGACATGTAATAGTTCGAAGACTGTAGCCCTGTAGCACTGCGTTCCAACCGTGACATCAACCGCGTAAACGAGTGGCCTGATCTGCACCTAAAACTCTAATCTGTGTGCCGGAACTGCGCTGCTCTGCGTGCCAAATATAGATTGTTGTTGACGGCGTCACTTTTCAAGTGCCACGCCAGTAAGTATATGTTTTTAGTTTCTTAGTTTGTGTGCGTCAGTTAGAGTGATATTAAAGATTGAGTTCGATTTGCATACGCAAAGTCGTGAAGTCGTAAACTTGTCAACATCACAGTTGTCAGAAACAATATCGCGATAAAGTGTTGAAATTTGTTTTTACTTTTACCGATATCGACAAATGATGTGCACAAACAATTCAGAAAGATATTCGTTGTGAATAGATGGTATTAGCTGTAAATTTCTTCGAAATTAACGAAAATGCGAGTGTCATGGCATGAAAAATGACGAAAAACAGGAATGTTGCTATTTTGTGTGACACATTTCATGCACTTCCAGATATCGTCCAATCACACGCTATTACACACAGACTACGATAAGGCACGGGCGACGTTCGTTGCAGAAATATTCATATTTGTTCAAATCGCCATCAACAGAAGGAATATTAAAATATATATAGTTTTGTTCATATACCAAACATAATCAGCGCGTAAATAGTATACTGTCGTCAAGACGTACGATGGTGTACGTAAACAAGAGCCTGATCGTGTTACAGAAGTGTTGCTTCTGTTTACAGAACACAGCGCAATTATATTGGTTGATCACACACAAATTATATAAAGGCTCTTTATTATTTCCATATCAGGAAAAAGGTAACAAATAACGCTCTTTATGTTTCCCATATCCGGATCTAAACAAAGGCCAGGAAACGTAACGTTTTTTGCTTTTGTTTACATAACAAATGTAAAACATTTGACGATAACATACTATTTATGCCATATTTCTGATTGGTATTTGAACACAGTCTGTCTATATTTTACTATTCTTTCTGTTTATGGCGGTTTTTGACGGAGGTGAATATTTTAACAGCATACCCACCGCCAACACCGCCCGTATCTTTAATATCACACTAACTAACGCGCATAAATTAAGATAATAAAAGCAAACATTTAACGGCGTGGCACTTGTAAAGTGACGTCCCCAACAACACAAATCTATATTTAGCACGCAGAGCAGCAGTTCAGGCACGCATATTAGAGTTTTAGCAGGCCATTTGATTACGCGGTTGATAGTTCGCTTGTCGGGAAACTGTCAAATCTACTCTCTGCGCTTCACCCAATAAGAACTCTACGTATATAATAATCATCGTTACAGTCAATAGGTGAATAGTGTTAGAAGCACTCTTGTGTCACAATTCTTACTAAAGGTCAATTGTAAAGAGTCGTCCACAACTGACACTTGCTATTGACAAGTGATGCTTATTTCGACGAATATAGAAACAAAGTCCGTTTGACAAATAAACTGCGTTCAATACTCTGACAAAAAGACGGTAATCTGAATCAAGTTGTGGTGATCGGAAGGCAAAATCAACTCACATATCCAATATCTGCTTTACACTTGCAACAATGTGATATTGACAAGTCATGCTTATTGTGATGAATATAGAAACAAAGTTCGTTTGATAAATAAACTACGTTCGATACTCTGACAAAAAGACGGTCATCCCATAATCAAAACAAAATATTGGAATGATCGCGGACCAATGTAGATGAGACACATGTGGAATAGCTGCGCGCGGGATCTCCAGGATGCGGGGCTTCATCTTTACAAATACGAGCGGTAAATGGTTGAGATTTGATGTTGCAAGGCGAACAGTGAGTAAATTACTAGCTACCCATGATCAGGGACGAGAACATTAGGGGCTGTCAGGTTGGAAACTTCAAACAGTTGGAATGCTTAAGGTACCGGTGGGAAAGTTTAAACCCAAAAGTGTGAGTGTGCCAATGGAATTCTGCTAATCTGGGAGTTTGTCTGGTTCAAGGGGGGGGGGGGTGCGATTTCAAGGTGGACACCACAACAAGGACCATCTAGCCACGTCCGTGCCCATGAACACGATAACCGACCAACAACATGCATTACTGATCAATACGTTAGTCTCATTCTTAAAACATGTGTCAATGCGTATGAAATGGCCGCAAAACAAATATACTCAACTATGATTTATAATTTCCGTCCGCATGCCTTATCAGGGTTCGCGCTGCCACTTGCCAAATTTACCAATTGATCCTTTTATTCTAAATAAATTCTTCCACCACCTTTGTTATATATCGCGACGACTAATGAATGTGTCGCCTTGAATTAGGAGGAATATCCTATTTGACAGCGACCCAATTATCCCGCTGGTTTGCCACAAAGCGAGAAATCGACGAAGCATTAAATCACTGCTATGATCGCCTCGTCGTCAGCGATTCAGTGGCTTGCGGTGTGAATATAAAAATCGCGCGCTCTGAACTACTACGGACGACATAAAACGGCCGTTATAATCGCGCGCTCGCGTCCGGTGTGGATTGACCTTTATAGAGACAATACAAAGGAAGACCCGATCAACAAATCTATCAACCTGTCGGTCAGCAGCCTTATGCTTTTATCGCGTGTTTAAACATTTACATACTGACAAAATAATAAGCCGCTCTGCTATCCTAAACTATTGTTTGTTGATATCCGAAAGATCCCATCTTTAGTGAACGTTCAGAGAACCACGGTTCAATCGTAAGTTGAAGGATTTCTGTCGTAGGAAGTAACCGTTAGTTGGACTGAGCATGCTCACGTCAATATCGCAAGTAAAAAAATAATATCAAGCACTGTTTGATTTTAGATTCGAAATCGTGGCGTATCCTTGGATACCTCCACTTGCGGCGTAATCGCAGTCGTGTGTAAGTAAAAATCGTAGCTGGACTGATTGTAGGGTGGTCGATCACAACCTAACCTAACAACCTATGGTACTTTCATGTTCGACGACATCGCAATCGTGTGAACAAACTATCCACGATTCCTCCACTTTTAATTGTGGTCGTCTGAACGTTCACTTATACTGGTTTGATTTCTGTCAGTCCAGGGAGCCGGTGTGACGTTCGTCTTAAAGGGGTACTGTACACTACATCCGGCCATTTATGGGACTATCGCCTTTTATACTCAACATAATATATGCAACGCGTGAATGAATTTGAGCCATTGGTTAGCCCTTTACCCAACAAACCGGCCAAAACCGGCCAAATAAAGCTTCAACAGCCTAAAATATCTTCGGTCTGTCTCAATAGAACCATACAAATATGGATATCATTGCAAACGGCTCCTTGACCACATTGTGATAGTTACAGTTATGCCCTGTGCCAATGCATTCTCTTATATATGCGAGTCGACCATAGGTCGCCTCGCATATATACGAGAATGCATTGGCCTAAAAAAACACTTTTTACCATTTTTTTCTTACATTCTTTAACAATTTTATAATTTTTAATGTGTTAAGCCAATGCATTCTCTTATATATGCGAGGCGACCTATGGTCGACTCGCATGCATAAGAGAATGCATTGGCACAGGGCCCTTCTGTTGGGTAAAGGGTTAGTGCAAAAATACACCCATATGACTCCAGTCATAAATTCATTTTCATTATAGTTAACTGGGTGGATGTTTCTCTGTATCAGGAATCGTCTAGATATGTCTATATGGGACCGACGTGAACAATATATTTTTTATCTGTTGCAGTGGCTCTCGTTGGCGGCACCATTGCCAAATATTAATCAGCGAGGATTAATCTGAACAAGGGAATGGATAAACAGTTCACCGACTTCAGATGTAGTCTCTAATGCGGTAAGACCGGCGTTGTTTGGACTTTCTGCAATATTGGATATTACTCTGCCTGAGCTAATACTGCGCATCTATAGCATTTATATGCGGACAGTATACATCAAAAATGTACACGGTTAGTGTGTTGTCTTGTTCAGCTTTAATCGGAGCTATAGTGTACGTTGGAGCGAACTTTGTGTTCATAAAAACTGCAGAGAACCATTTGAGATGCAAGAAACTGTGTGAATATCACGTGACCTGCTTGAAGATATATTTTAAGAATAAGAGATGCTTAATGATAACTGACCCTAACAATATGTGGGGGACGGCTGTGAATAAATCACACATACCCGGGCGGATATGTACAACGCCAAATATATGTGGAGCTGATGAATTGTGTATTCCTACCGAAACCAGCGGCGCTGGATATAAATGCGTTGAAATAAAAGAAAAATTCAGCATACAAACAACACGTGTGAGAAAGATGGATGCATATACATCATGCAGGGGTCAGGGAGGACAGTTATTGGCACTGAGAAACCATGAACATCACCTGGAGATCATGAATTATATCAAAGGGAATCCAATTCTAAGCAACGAACCGGGATTCTGGCTCAATGTAGATAAACTGGGCGGAGTCTGGGTCTCCGAAGAGGGATCAGTTCAGAATTCACATCCTTATCTCCTCTGGAATATAGGCGAACCGTCTGGAGATGGTGTTTGCATTGAACTCACGGGTATGGTGGATTATTGATGAATGATTTGTCCTGTACGGCATACAACAGGGCAATTGTTTGTGAGTGGTCATAGTGTTGCAATTAAAAGGTCATGCACCTTATTCTTGATTGATACAGACCCCCGATGTTAAACAGTGGTTTGTTTTACTCGACCGTATGTTTAACTCGACCTTGTGTGAACTGCTGAGAAATATTAGAAACACGGTGACAATCCTTATTTCCCCCTATTAATGGAGAGCTTACAAAGACATATTCATTGAGCACATGTGAAGTTATAAAAACATATGCAACATGGAATTACAACGGTAAAGTCATATACGCAGTCGATAAACTATAGCACGAAATCGTTTTCGGACAGCAGCCCCACACGTGTTTGGAACGATTACAGCGTTGTTGATTCCAATTGTCTGACCAATGAATATAATGGAAATGAAGATTATCTGCAATTAGATGCGTAATTCGTTAACAAGACATAGTTGTTATTCGTAAATAACGTATGTAATTGTGTAGATATTTACTACACTGTGCATGGATATATATTTGGAAGACTACAATGTGTATGGATATATATAGGGGTGACTACAATGTGTGTGGATATATTTTGGGGAGACTACACTGTATGGATATATATTGGGCAGACTACACGGTGTATGGATATTTATTGAGGAGACTACACTGTATATGGATATTTATTGGGGAGACTATATTGGGGAGACTACATTGTGTATGGATATATATTGGGCAGACTACACTGTGTATGGATATATATTGGTGAGAGACTACACTGTGCATGAATATATATATATATATATATATTGGGGAGACTACACTGTGTTTGGATATATACTGGGGAGACTACACTGTAGTGTGTATGGGTATATATTGGGTACACTTTGTTCACCAAAAACTGGAATTATAAGAACAAATCGTCGGTGGGCTTCTATAAGGTCGTACCTCATGGAAATCAAATATTTCAGAGACACAAACAGACTATTTATCTAGGGAACAACAATTGGTATCTCTACAAGTAACTTTGCACAATAACACCTCACATCACAGTTGTTATAATAGTTTTCATTTTCATATTCATATTCAATTATCTTCTAGTTGATGATAAAACGTGATTTTATGATGTTATGCGACTTTTTGGAAGAATATTACAGAAATCTTGCTCATACGATCTTGTGTAATAGTTTGTTTTTGACGATTCCCGCGGCCTTGTTTGTCCCTGTCACTCATATAAGGAGGATATGCCCTCGGGCTATTCTTCTTCACAATCCAATCAGAATTATCCTTACATAAACGGTTTCGAGAATAAATTATATATACGACATTTTAGAATTAACGAACTTTTTTGCGGGGAACCCATATACGATATTTTAGACCACGAATTTCCCTAAAAAACTCAAAAAAATTGTATCAATGCATGAAATATTGACAAGTTAACTGACGAACCTATGCAATCGAAAAAATTCCAAAAATGCAATTAAAAGTTTCGCGCCAAAATGACAAGTACGCCCTTTTAGAAGCCCATCGACGAACTATTGTTTAGCTTAAGTTTATGAATTACGCATTTTATGGTAAATTTTTCTTCAAACTGTCCGGTTATAATGGCATAACCTTAATAGAAATACTATATACAAGACTATATCACAACGACACACGCAGGTTCTTGTCGGCACGAAACATGCATCATGTACATGCACACACAACAGCCGTCATGACCTCTCACTCATCGAATCTCATGCGCATGGCCGCATGCACACAGGAGAACACCATTTCACCCTATTCACACACCAACATCGCAGTCACATGCGCACAACATCACATATTTACACACTAAGTGTTGTCATCACTAAATCCAGCATTCTGATTGGTCGGCGCCCACGTGGCTAGTTGCAGTTATTTCTCGGTGAATGCGCAACGCCTTATAACACCAAGCTCATAACACCATCGATACGTCATTGGGTTTGGAAAGACGAACGCGTAATGTTTTGGGCGCATTTGGACTCGCGCAGGATTTACTTAATACATCATCGGGTTTCAATACGAAGAGAAATTGTTCCTATTAACTTTTGCCAAGGGTGCTATTGGGTATTTTGGGCTGATCTTGTCACGATACACTTTTCGATTTAAATACATTTACAAAAGTGGCTTTTTCGCTAAATGTATATAAATATAAGGATTAACTGTCATGTGGACTATTTTTATGGAGATGTAACCGTGAGGTAAGTGGTCATAACTTGTATGTAAAACCCTTCGGGTTTTACACAAGTTGTGTCCACTTACCTCACGGTTACATCTCCATAAAAACAGTCCACATGACAGTTAATCCTTATATATTTACACACTAAGTGTTGTCATCACTAAATCCAGCATTCTGATTGGTCGGCGCCCACGTGGCTACTTGCAGTTATTTCTCGGTGAATGCGCAACGCATCATAACACCAAGCTAATAACACCATCGATACGTCATTAGGTTTGGAAAGACGAACGCGTACTGCTTTGGGCGCATTTTGACTCGCGCAGGATTGACTTAATACATCATCGGGTTTCAACATGAAGAGAAATTGTTCCTATTAACTTTTGCCAAGGGTGCTATTGGGTATTTTGGGCTGATCTTGTCACGATACACTTTTAGATTTAAATATATTTACAAAAGTGGCTTTTTCGCTAAATGTATATAAATATAAGGATTAACTGTCATGTGGACTATTTTTATGGAGATGTAACGGTGAGGTAAGTGGACATAACTTGTATGTAAAACCCTTCGGGTTTTACACAAGTTATGTCCACTTACCTCACCGTTACATCTCCATAAAAACAGTCCACATGACAGTTAATCCGTATTTGTACTATAACAAACGATATATAACAACAACAATTATGGACAAGTATACGATACGTATTGTACAGGATGACCATATATAAACTTAAGGATGTCGGATGAATTTGAAGGTGTATTCAGGGTTCGATACCTCTAGATACTGCACCAATATGCGACCCGCCATATCAAATCCAGTCGTAAGTCGGGATTTTTTTACCCTGTGCCAATGCATTCTCTTATATATGCGAGTCGACCATAGGTCGCCTCGCATATATAAGAGATAGTATTGCCCTAACAATTTTTTATCATTTTTTTTAAATAAATGTATCTTACAATTTTTAGGACATAAAATAAATAACATCCATTACCCTGCAGGGAGCCCCACACATATATAGAAGCATATAGAAGAGTGTCGTCTGCTCATGTTTGTCTGGGGCTCTGTATGGGTGAAATTATAAAATTGTTAAAGAATACAAGAAAAAATTATTAAAATTGTAAAAAATTGTTAGGCCAATGCATTCTCTTATATATGCGAGGCGACCTATGGTCGACTCGCATATATAAGAGAATGCATTGGCACAGGGTAAAAACAATCCCGACTTACGACTGGATTTGATATGGCGGGTCACATATGTTTTATAAAGTCTATTTCTAACAAGACCAGTAGCTTTGTGTCGCTGAACAGTTTTACTGGAATCCGAAGTCGACACATGTCCACATGTTATAAAATTATCAACCAAAATGTTTTCTGTCAATTTAATTGTCCCCAATTATCTCTTTAGCTAAAATTAATTCTAGACTTAACTTACCCAGCTTAAACATGTGTTATGCATTATGGTGTTTATCAAGCAAGAATGGTTACACGACATCAGTAACCCCGAATACATCTTTAAGTATATGTTATATACATGATGTTCCAGACTTTAGTGCGAAGCGGAAATTAAAGAAACACAAACTATATTTAGGGTACATTAGACTAAGTGTGTACGTGACGTGGTTGCCTCCCGATCCATGAATACCAACATGGACTGCGGCCGGGTGGGGTTTTTTTTCCGGTGTTGTTGGTGTTATTGTTTTGTTTTTTTTGGTGTTGTATTAATATTGTGTTTCTGTTAGATATAACGACTATGACGATAACGAACATGATGATGATTATTATGATTATGAAGATGACTCTGATGTCAAAATTAAATTGATAATAATGATGATAAAAACGATGATGAACATGCGCCATGCCATGTCAATTGGGAGATCACTGTATATTGTGTATATAATGCATTATGTTCCTCCTCTCCATCTTCTGTGTATGTACTTTCCATTTATCGATATCATTATTTCGATCAGAGAATAAAGCATTCAGCTGAAAACGTTCATCAATTGATGGTGCAATCTAGATTTTTAGGTACACTTGGGTCGATATGGGTGATCATTTTGGTCAACGTATAATAGTGTCTTTTGTATACCCGTAGACGTGAGCGATCACAACTGTGTGTCCGATCAGTCAAAATAAAATCGAAACGTCAATACAAACGTAGATTTTTTCCAAAGGTTTTGAGTTTGTCAATTTTAGGAGATCGTACTAAACTTCGAATTAAAAATTGGCGAGAATTTTATCCGATCTCTACAAGGCCATTGTCAGTTTCACCATGAGTTTGATTGCACGTGGCATATATACCAAAATTCCACCCATATCGACAACAAAGACATTTTATGTTTTCGTTATTTCAAACAGATTATATAATTATGTAGTAGCTTTGATGGTTGATGTTTCACTTACTATTTATGTTTAGTCTATAGATTATGAACATTATAAGAAATCAATCAAACACGTCTGCACATGATCTATAAACACATTCGCATGTTAATTCGACGGAATTTTGAATTTGAGCAAATAATTTAAAAGTGAAATAAGAAGGCCCGACGTGTAATCTCCATCGAGTTTTAATTCACAGTGTAAGTACTATACTCCATTTAGTTGACTGACGATTCCGAAATATTATTCTGAACCCATGGACATGTATGAAAAGTTTTGCCCGACCGCCGAGGCACATACATTGGTTTTGGAGTATTCATTTTTTGTCTCGACGGATATCTATAGTTTAGGGTGTCCTCATGCAGATTATCTTTACAGGACAGCTGACAGGGTCGAGTATTTTGAGATTTTCCACAATATCCAAGATGGTCGCCAAAACATTAGATTTTTCTATATTGATATTGTCCACTACAATTATAAGAAATATCTAACGAAACATGTTATCTACATGCACCCTGTGGTGATTAGTTATTACACTATGTAGTAACGTCATACCATCTGGTGATATTTAAAAATAATTTGTTTATCTCGACATTTGTCACTTTTGCAGAAAAATTTAAACCTCTTAAAGCTATTGAACAAAATCCGTTTCCCTATTTCTCAATCCGATGAGGCACCCACCCTGTAAGGGGGTGCCATGATGACATTCTAGCAAGACTATGTCATCCCCTCGAATATACAATACAATTGTAAAATGTATTATGTAATAATGATAAATGTGTATATTGAAATAAAATATCCTATATCCTATCACACTCCTGCATGTTTGTGACGTTTTTTTTTGCACAATGGATAACTATACTCTTGTCGTTATGGACAGTATCTTTACTGGATTGGTAGCAGAACTGAGCATTTCTTTTTTTTCCACAAAATATAGGATGGCCGCCAAAATGTCCGCTTTCCATGTCATCAGAAATCAGCTACACTAACAAACGGAAAAAAGCGGTTCACGCAGGTGGTATCTTATTAGTACAATACCATCCTCGTGTACCTGGGGTCGCCAACACAGAAGGTGTCATCAACACCGGATTGAATGGGAAAGAACTTTTCACGTATATAATATGCGAATATGTGTGTTTATCTTCGTACAACAGACGAAATTTTTGTGCGTCCACGAGAAGGAGGATATCTACCCATGCACCCGATGACAGTCGGTTCTCCCAGATCTAACCATTTACCAATTTTTAGCGAATTATTTCAATAGTGTTTCTGCTTTTGCTCAGACAAATTTTCGAGAAAATCTATTCACTAGTATATACTATAAGCCCAGGCCTTCCTGACAATTTGCCAGTATATAGATGAATATGTCAATGAAGCATAGGATTGAACAGAGTTTTAAAAACCCGTGTCATTTTCAATATAAATATATAAATTAAAAGCTCCGCGCTCGCATGTTTTCAAAATTATGGTGGGACCACTGTCGTCCCATATATATGTCAATGTCGCAGATCAAGACTTCACTAACACCGGATCTTATGTGCATGCATGCAGTACATATGCATAGTACTTACATAGTTTGGTGGAGGTTTCGCGTGTTTTCGTGTGTATATGAGACTGATCAGTTGGACTATGTATCGCATCTGAAATACGAATCCATAAAGGCGAATGAAAGATACTATAAGGTCTTCATCACAAACACGCATGGTGCCGTTCATGTAGCTAACCGGGTGTCCGTTTATCCGTATCCGAATTGGGTTTGTATTGAGACCCCATGGGGCGAAACAATACGACACGATGAGTATATAGCATGTCATATAGTGGGAACATCCAATAAGTCAGTGTTAATGGGTGAGAGACTGGACATTCGTAAAATAGAACATCTTCCAGTATCTTCATGTCCAGTCGCGGGTTCATTAACTGACTTAAAACAGTTTAGAAATATGCAATCAACGTCGTTTTCGATGCATCTGTCGGCGTATAGAAGTGTCGGATGCCGAATTACATACTGTATAATTTCGCGAATATAATTACGACAATCCGCATATTAGTTGGTGATTAAACAAGTTCTTTTTAAAGAAACTATATTAAAAACACTAAAATAGTAAAAATACCCAAGTGATATTTGTGTCTGGACTCAGCTGCTCTTTTAACCGAAATGGGAAATTGGGTCGAGAATAAATTGGGCGACCGACCGGAAGTTAGAGATGAACACACACAATTCGATCGCGGTTTCCGACATTCCAACTACACAAAAGCAAGAGACCACACCCGTAAACTATTAAACTGTACTTGCTGGTGTAAAATTTCACTTATTTAAAACGATTCTAGAACATGTATTGTCATAAAGGCAGTCCGATTCGATAGCGATTCCGAAGCGGTGTTCTCAAACTTCGCCACCGAATTTGTGGTCTCCGGCGACTCGAAAAGTAAACAGTCGCTACAAAGGTGCATGCTATGCTCTCATGACCACTGCCATGTCATATTATTATTGGCACGAAGCTGGATAAATGCTAATACTAATGGTGGAATAGTTATGTAATACATTCTTTTATCCCCAAATAAATTAATGTACTATTTTGCTGTTTAATCGGCGATAATTTTTCGCTGATATTTGGCGTCTTGCGTTACCACTAGAAACGGAAGTGATTTCTTGCGATTTGATTGGTGGACAAAATAAAAATCCGGGTAAATTCGCCCCATGGATATTCGACTTGGTTTGCGAACTTTTTAAGGTATCACTACCCCCAGTGATGCGGGAAACGACACTTCCCTCCACTGATAGATATTGTCGCTACCAAGCGTATCTAAGGGCCTTGACCAATCAAATGCACGCATTTTAGTCAAAGCGAAAGTAGTTGTAATTATATATACATGGCGAACTACTATCATAACGATGAACAATCCCGAAAAACCTCGATAATTGAGATACGCGAACGACTTTCTGTATAAACAAAAATAATACTCGACTGACCACGCCCTTTCACACGTTTCGTGTTAGTGAGGGTTGCATGTGCACTTTGTCGTGAACACATGTCTTTATATGCATATATATAGTTCGGTACAACTCAGTTCGAAACCAAAAGTCAATGTACGCAAAGATATAATACAATGTACAATATTTGTTTCACGCTGAACATAGCGTATTATATATACTTATAGAATATCCCCATTGCGTCTGGGTGAATTAAATTTACATCACGAGTGGTTTTAATCACGGGTGGTGTAAATTTGATTCACCCAGACACAAGGGAGATGTTTTATTTATACCATTACCGGTACATGCAGGGGGGGTCGGAAAAAAGTGACATGACATTAGGCTGAAAAAACTTTTTTCCGGCTCTTGGGTACCCACCACCCCCATATTTGAAGGAAAAAATATTTTTCCAATTTCATCCCCCTTTTTACCTCCAAATATGTAATATCACACCATTTAAGCTTGATGGTCAGTATTACAGTTACCCTATTTCCATTTCTGGTTTTTCTAAGTCATTCCAACTTTTGTAACAATACGAAACAGGTTCTAAACAAATACCTGGAAAAACCCAAAATAACACACAGAATACATGTGCTGATCAGTAAATTATTGATTGATTCTTCCCCAAATATTGTCTAAGGTAGCTCATAATGCTCATTATACATGTAAACAAATATAAAAGCATTAGTGTACCTTCTTTTCATCACAGAAAGTGTAACTTTAGATGTGTCCCATAGTATCACATGAATTTATGTCAATTATGATTTTTGAAAAAATTATTAGGGCAACACCACCTGGCAATTAACTCTCCAACAATACAGGTATTCAGCTGAAATCCACTATGTATCACAAAACTAATTTTCATTTCCATGAGCTGAGTTATTGGGCTAGGTACTGTGCTAAGGCCAGACCCAGGTCAAGCATTCATACAAATACATGTACTGCGTGTAAATAGAAACTTGAAAATAAGACGGTCATATGCAGTCTGCAGAATAAGCTCCAAGGAGGGTGAGTTTTGTGATGCTACCCAGCAGACTGGGCTATAGCAACAATTTGTTTTTTAATTTAATTTTAAAATTTTCTATTTTCTTTTTAGATTTTTAGATTGAACTTCTTGCTAAAAAATTTAAAATTTTGAAAAACAAATTAAATAAAAAATTTGTGATTTACTAATTTAGTAATACATATTTTGTGTTCTATAGTATTCGACTGTATTTCTATCAGTGTATTTCTTTCATTATATGCAAAATACATTGACATGTAATGACTTATATGATCTTTTTTGGCGAACCATCTATATACCGGGATTCACTTGACCGGAAAATCTTTGCATTTGGTGGAGAAAAAGGGGGCCTGAAAGTTTCACCTTTGCACGTTTTCATAGTACGCGAACGCTACAGCTTTGTAATATGTAAAAAATCGCAATACGGAATGATAAAGTACTGGCTAAGCGGGTTCTATAGTACAGCTATAATACCATTTTTGTAAAAATTCATTATTAGATTACAACTGCACAGGCTACATTATTGATTGTTCACGCCGTGACCAACGACGATTCTTCGTGGGGATAATGGTGAGTGCGATTAGCTGTGTACATGTTCTTTGTAATGCGGTCACGGAATCTCAATTGTTAACCCATTGAGATGTTTTACGCTCAATGGAGTTATAAGGAGATATCCATGTCAGCGGCCTAGATTTTAATTATGAATGGAATTAAAGAGTTACAGTAAATTGTCCGGCTTGGGCTCAAAACGTATATATAAACGATATTTGTGCGAAGGTACACGGATACGCGGTGAATCTGGGGTGGTGGCAGTTCGTGTTGAAACAGTTACTGATAATTTCAGGCTAAGTTGCGTTAAGAATCAGTAGACCCCAAATATTTACCATGACATTATGTAACCTATTTGAACCGCATAGCATAGCATTTGTGTGCTCAAGAAATTTGCGTTCACTTTGTGGTCTAAACAATTTAATTTGGCCAAGAGTGACACACAGAATGTTCCATGAGTGAATTATTAGAAACAAATCGGGTTCCCCTGATCCTTAACTTACCAATGTAGTAGTGCGTGTTGGTTATAAACCAAATGTCATATGTTTACTTAAATTCAGCCACTTAGTTGGGTATAAATGGAAGGTACCGATAATTAGGTATAGTTTAAGTAGATGGTGATATATATGTGTTTTAAAATCGAGGTTAGATGTCCCCGGAGACCCTGGGCGAGGGAGTGTTGGTCCACATTGGAAGTTCCAAATGAACACCCATCCTTGACACAGATCGAAAATACCAGGTCCGAGAACAGCCGTCGCACCCCCATCATGGGTGAATTTTTCCAGCTGCATGGTAGCTCAAACTTTTCAACTATTAAGGTCTTGATGTTCCAACTTCTAATATTTCAGCCGCTGTCCCTGCCCAAAGCTAGCTAGACAAATCAGGTTTCACCCTTTGTAATATTGCTATATAGAGTCGATGTGGCCATTTTAATGGCAACCGATATGTGTGTTTGGCGACATTTTTCGACTAACCGTTAAAACATCTGAAAATGGTAAGTAATACACACGATACAGAAGGAATTACTTTTCACCGTGCGCAATTGTGGTCAAAATAACCCAAGTATCGGAAACTAGTCACACATAATGTACCTTTATTCATCAACTAAATCACTCACAAACTGACACAAATAGGCATTGCCATATCATTCGCATATGTCACTTGCCGTCTTTTTGTGATTTACAAGAAATCGCGTTCGCTGTTATATTACAGTGGTCTATAGTATTCGACACTTTCTGTACGGCTCAAATAAGCCTGCTATTACAAAAATTGTATTCTATAGTATAGGCCCCAGAACAGACAGACATATCCCTGAACTCTTTAATATATCTAAACCAGATAACACACATTCGTTTTGCTATTAAATGTGAAAATTATGACAAGTATCATGCTAAATGAAAAACATTGTTATAATCAAGGATAAATTTATAACATCATGGCGCAAATATAAATCTCAGTATATTATGATTTGATAACAAAAAAGTTGTTTGAATATAGCCAATTTAACACTGAATGTATGCATGGATATCAAAATTAGGGTGAATAAAGATGGCAGCAGAATTTTCAATGCAGCCATTGGCCGGCTCAGTCGCTGATTGGTCGAAAATATCCACTAATAAATATTTGATTGACAGCTGTGGAAAGGTCCATTGGTCTAGCATTACGTCAAACTATAGTCTAACCCAAGTATTGGTATACTTAAAGGGGTTCTGTACACTAAATTAATTAAATTCAAATTTATGGGACCATCTCCTTTTATACTCAACAGAATATATGCAACAAATGAATGCATTTGAGCCATGGATTAGTGCAAAAATACACTCGTGTGCTATATGAATGAGGCAAACAACATGGTATGGACGAAACCCGTATAATGTGGGTATCCTGTCTCCCAAGCTGGTCTACCACCACACAAAAACAAGCCTTGAAATAGTGTGTCTGTCATTTGCAGAATGAGGTCCTCAGAGGGTGAATTTAGTGATGCTACCCCGCATAGCGGGCTAGCATCACCAAATTCACCCTCTGGGGACCTCATTCTACTTACACCTCAGCAGAATGAGGTCCCCATAGGTTGAATTTGGTTATGCTAGCCCGCTATGCGGGGTAGCGTCACTAACTTCACCCTCTGGGGACCTCATTCTGCAAATAACAGACACCATATTTCAAGGCTTGCACAAATGGTCAACGAAATCCAATAATTCACACCGATTTACAAGGTGAAACCCTCAACAAGCATAAGTTTTACCTACCAGTATCATAGCAATTTAGCAGGACCCAGCAACATCACAGCAAATTCGCAGGACACTTAGCCAGGGATGTAGCTCCTCTGCGAGTAGACGGCCTAACACATCTCCGTTGCCACACATTGTCATAGTATACGAGTTCAATGTACAACAAGACAATGTTTATTCCCTCCAGGTCAAATGGTCCTGCTAATGTGTTATAGTGCGATTGGGTCCTGCTGAATTGCCATGATGCTGTTAGGGCAAACTGATGATGTTAACCCTTTACCCAACAAACCGGCCATAAACGCCCAAATAAAGCTTCAACAGCCTAATATCTTCGGTCTGTCTCAATAACACCATACAAATATGGATATCATTGGAACCGGTTCATTGACCACATTGTGATGGTTACAGTTATGGCCTGTGCCAATGCATTCTCTTATATATGCGAGTCGACCATAGGTCGCCTCGCATATATAAGAGAATGCATTGGCCTAAAAAAAATTTTTTAACACTTTTTACCATTTTTCCTTATAATATTTTCTACATTCTTTGACAATTTGATCATTTTTAATATGTGTTAAGCCAATGCATTCTCTTATATATGCGAGGCGACATATGGTCGACTCGCATATATAAGAGAATGCATTGGCACAGGGCCGTTCTGTTGGGTAAAGGGTTAACAAAAAGTGTTCATATACTTGATGACGATGGTGAGTGAAATAAATGACGAATACATGTTTGCTATAAGTTTCTGATAAGGGTGTAAATTGTACTGATGTACTCACTCCTGCATAGGGCGCACATATACGGACAGCTTGGAGGCACGTTGACGAATCTTTTACAGTATGTCGGTGGCCATTGTGTCCCACAATGCGACGGGTCACCTTCTGGACAGACGACTGTAAAGCAGATTTGTTAGGAATTTTGAAATAGCAATAACTATATATGAAATTATTATAAAACTGCAAATGAAATTATTGATGGTCCCGACTATAAACTGGAATTGACTATATTCCGAGTAAAGGAACGCAACCGAGAACAGGATCGAGCAGGTTCCTAGCAACAATTAAATTAACCTGGCGGTTTGCGCTCCAAAAAAAAATCGTTTTTTTTACTGAGCAGTCAATAGCATGATGAAGAAAGAAAGTAAAAAGTTTCAGTAAACGGCTTGTATATTGTGTAGATGAAATTAAATAAAATGTGTGCTACATGATGTGCCGATGGATTCACATGTCAAATCCAAGATGGTTGATGGCGGCCATGTGTTTGCACAAATTTCGTAAAAATCTGATATCTCCCATCTAGAAGTCACTCCGAAAAATAATATGAAGCTTGGTGACGATCGGATGAAGGATGTGGTATGCGTGGTGTGCCTGGCGGCCATGGTTTTTAACGAATTTCAGGGGGGGGGTCAATGGCTCCCACCGAGAGGTCACACGGAATATCCGTCTGAAGTTTGGTCACGATCGGATGAGGGATGTGGCCTGTAGTGGGTGCCGAATTATTTAGTCATGCTAAGAGTAAAATACAAGATGGCCGCTGGCAGTTATGTTTTTTCAACAAATTTCGGAAAAATTCGATGGCTCCCACCTAGAAGTCAGCCTGAAGATCCATATGGAGTTCGGAGATGATCGGATGAGGGATATGGTCTGTAGGGTGTGCCAAACTATTTATTCATGCAAAGATGGCTGCCGGCGACCATGTTTTAAATAAACAAAATCGTTCAGATTCCATAGCTCATAAACATGCCTGTAAAATTTAAAAACATTTCTCCATGAAATGGATTCAACTATTAAATTCAAGACGGCTGTTGGCGGCCATGTTTTTCAATGAATTTTGGGGGAAATAATCGACGGCTTCAATCTAGATGTCACCAAGAAGATCCATATTAAGTTTGGTGATGATCGGACGAGGGATGTGGCACGCAGGGTGTGCCAAGAATATTGTTGACCTGCGGACACACGGACGGACTGACACCAACCCATGACAATAGCTCAAACTTTCTAAAGTTGAGCTAAAAATACTTTGAACACGGAGTTTGGGTCGCAAAAAGAAACCAAAACAAAAAAACCACCCATTTGCACGGCATGGAACAGAAAATAGCGTTTCGTGTTAGTCTATTCCTGATATGAATATTACAACATTTATACATCACCTTTGACATTTTGCATATAAATTGCTAAGAACGACGATCGAGCTTTATTCATCTGGTGAAGATATGAAACAGTTTAAAAAACAGCAACTATCGAATTAATAAAACATTTTGGATGGTTTTGTTGCTATGCACTATCTATAAATACAATTACGTAAATTCACGTTGATCCATCCAAAAGGAAACGAGAACAAGTGGAGAAATTTTACACTGCACTGAACGGCATATATCTACTGTTGAGAACCAGATGCAAGAAAAATCTGTCAAAATTGTTAGACATATGAAAACTCAACTTTTAAGAATCACATTTGAATGATAGAACTAAAACTGAGCCACACCCTCTACTACTTGAACAAAGTAATAACACATTCCGCTAAAAAAAAAACAACAAACAAACAATCAAACAAACACGTAAATCGCTATATCAGTCCTTAGTCCGTGGGTTCTTTCAGGCCTCCCCATATGGTGGCACTCAAATTATATGGGCATACTTGTCCACCTTGCAAAAAGGACAATTCGTATATTATGCAACTCTAAATATAGAACTCCTCTTCCGACAAGAACATATTCCGAAGTTTAAATATTTATATATATATATATTTATTTAAATTTAGAATTTTAGTCACCCTACATCTGCAGCCTAACAAACCACTGTGAGGAATCACGTGGTTTCGAAGTTGGTGAGTATCACGCATTCAACATTTGCAAACGCACAAAAACATAATATACGAGGAACTGACACAAAACAAAAACATATAAGCATATGCTAGTTTATTTTTGAAACAAGTTTATACCTTATTTGTTCGGAAATACTTAGTGGTTTTCCATAACATTCTGACCAAAGCCAGTCAGAGGTGCGTGGAATACACCAGTCCATACATCTTGGAGAATCCTTTGACTGGCGACTTTGGTCAGAATGTTAGAGCAAACAAATATGAATTTGGACATAAATGAGGTATCAGCTTGTTTGAAAAATAGTATAGCATCTGCTCGTAGCTGTCAAAATAATATGTAATATGTCATATCTTAGTTTATTACCTTTTTTCCTCGCGTCTGGTCGAGTTTTAGATCGCCTCGGCCATTTTGAATGCGTGATACTCATCAACTCGAAACCACGTGATTCCCCACCGTACGAAGAGCGTCAACGCTTCCGTCGCACAAACGCGGCAGATAATAAAGAGCGTTCTCCATTGTGGACTTTAGTGATCGTCTTCGATGTATTTCTTATTGATACGTCTGTAGATGCTCGCGATGTCTGTCTGTGCCACACATGGACGTAATGACAAGTGGGGTTTGGAAATTTCATGCCTGGCACAACAAATTGTTCTCATTGTTTGATATGACAACCAGTAATTAGTGGCAAATTTGTTGTTTTTATACCAACGGTAGCATAATTTTCCATTTTTGGTAAAAAATATGGTCTGAAATGGCCATCAGTTGGGAGCTGGGGGTGTCAGGTTGGAAATTTCCAAAAGTTATACAGTTGGAAAGTTTCAAACCAAGGGGAGGGGGTGCAAATGGAATTGTGCAAATCCGGGAACTTGGTCTGGTTCGAGACGGGGGGGGGGGTGCAGTTTGAAGTTTCAAGGTGGACATGGACCCTCCCCCCATATTTGCTTTTTCTGTAAAGCTCAAAATTAACTTGACTAAATTGGTGTCACATCGGATCGGGGATCTTTAACAATTATGTCCGGTACCGGTATTTACTTGTACTGACACAAGCAACGAGCATTTCTATCGTTCTCGGTCGCCATCATTAACGACGCGTACATTTATGTAGGTCTGTATGTCGTGTTCGCTGTAAAATAATACTCACGGGTCTCGCAGGCTCTCCCTTGATAAACACCGTAACAGTTACATGTGAATGTATTTGGGTCGAACGTTCCTCCATTGAAACATATCATCCCTCCACAATCTGTAAAAAAATAAATATTAACGACATCACGATATACATATTTTATCACATAAGAGTTCCAGGGTCCCGATTTGACACCAAACATAATAAAAAAGCTTAATTTCAGGCAAAGCAAAAAGTGAGAAAATACTTGCATCCACGCAGCATTATACATGTGGCACATGTAGACATTACGAAAATCCAAAAAAGTATCCAGAAGTAATACGTCACCTAAGCTCAGAATGGGGAACACTCTTTATTATCTACCACATTTTGGAAACGGAATCACCGACGCTCTTTATTATCTCCTATTTTTGTTTTGGTGACGATAGGTTTGAAGAAAAAGTCTATAATATAGTTCTTAATAGTAAATTGATGATGATGATGATGATGATGACGATGACGATGATGATGATAATGGTGATGATGATGGTGATGATGATGCTACTGCTGATGATGGTGAGATGACGATGTTGATGATGACGATCATCATACTGGTGATGATGATGACGGTAGTGGCGAGACGACGATGATGGTGTTGATGATGATGATGTTGACGATGATGAAGATGAGGATGACCACGCTGATGATTATTATGATGATGAAGATGATGATTATTGCGATGTTGATGAGGAAGATAACGATAACGATGACGACGATGATGATGATGATTACGATGATGAGGATAATGATGATGTTAACGACAATGATTATATATACGCTGGTGACCATACAGCATTATTATATGTAAATAGTATAAATATGTTTGTCAACTCTAACGCGTGTTAACTCACGATTGAGTTCATTAAAGCATTAATTCATTCAAACATTTAAGCGCCGATATACTTTTAAATATTTCAAAATGGCTGCGCTGGTGCTTTCAAACGACAGAAACAACCATCTTGATTATAGTCGGTTTCTAACAACCAACACACCCATTATTAAATAGTATATAACATATATGTTTCTGAATGTTTTAGACACACAATGGCTTTTACTCGATTCGTTCAGATTAGCATATCACCACTCGAGAATGACAATTTTAGATAGAATAACGGTACTTTTTCTTAACAGCACCAGTTTGTCCAACCAGCATCATATCAGTTGAGCAGGACCACCGACATCATAGTATATTAGCAGGACCACTCAACCAGGGGTGAATTACTGTATATGCTTACCACAGACTCCCTCTTTGCATGAGTTGGGACACAAAGAGCACGTGGGCCCCGCAGTATACGGATGAGCAGGGTTACTTTGCCTGAAATCGAACGCGAGAATGATGCAATATTACACAAACTACCACTCAATAGTTCAGTCCCCTCGCTACGCTATGTCTGACCGCTGCCGGCATGTGTATTTTCTTAATTAAATATAACATTTTTTATTGAAGTGTTTTGTCAGTTACACGTACAACTCATTCTGGCTTGATCTAGACACTTTTCAAATGAATATGGACAGTTCAGTTTCTCAGAATAATGCAGAATGAATAGTAACCTACAAATAAATAAATAGATGTGACATTTCTTCACATTACGTGTCGGTGTGGGCAGTGGTAAGTCCTGCGTAGGGGCTGATATGAACTCTATATGGAGCTTGAGTAGCACTTTACAGACGTTAACCCTTTACCCAACAAAACGGCCAAAACCGGTCAAATAAAGCTTCAACAGCCTAAAATATCTTCGGTCTGTCTCAATAGAACCATACAAATATGGATATCATTGGAACCGGCTCCTTGACCACATTGTGATAGTTACAGTTATGCCCTGTGCCAATGCATTCTCTTATATATGCGAGTCGACCATAGATCGCCTCGCATATATAAGAGAATGCATTGGCCTAAACAAAATCTTTTTTTAACACTTTTTACCATTTTTTCTTACATTCTTTAACAATTTTATAATTTTTAATGTGTTAAGCCAATGCATTGTCTTATATATGCGAGGCGACCTATGGTCGACTCGCATATATAAGAGAATGCATTGGCACAGGGCCCTTCTGTTGGGTAAAGGGTTAATATAAACGAACATGTCTCATTTAACCATTTAACCACCGAATTGATTCTCCTATTCACTTATAAATGTATACATTGAAATGATATATTATTCATCTGGAAATCCGAGCACACGACATACAGCAGAAAGTGGAAAATGAATCCTATTCATTGGTGGGAAATGTTAAGATAATAACTTCAATAAAGGAAAACTACTCGTCAATGATTATTTAGTATAGAAATGGTTACACCTCCGAATTGGGACTACGTACTTTGAAAGGAGGGATAACATAGGTCGGTTAACACGCAAACAATCGGCCTACATGCTTCACATACTCTTATAAAACGTGTTATTCATGACAATTTCCCAGTTCAACATTTTAGCACAGAAGTGATGAAAACGCTCTTTATATTTACCTTAGACAAAGACAAAGACTAAACATGAACGCTCTATATTGTTTCATGATGGAGACTGGTATAACACATTTAAAGGTACTCAATCCGATCAGACGCTCCCCATACCATCAAGGTACAACAACAACAACAACAACAACATTTCTTCAAAATACGCGTTTGTTATCAGAATCGATTTATTGCAACAAAATAATGCTTTCCCAAAACTTGTTATTTATCACCATTTTGTTCAACAAAATATGGCCGTATTATCACTATAAAGTATCACGAAATTTGACTGTATCACCACTTGATTTTTGAGTTATCCATCTTCATCCGCAAATTTGTCCGAGACCCTCAGTTTGACCACGTGTTTCTGGGCCACATACTATTATTCATCTGGAGAAATAACAAACTTCAAACATCGATATCTGATCACTCTGAGCTTTGATGGGTGGGTTCCTCAACTCGAATTAAATATTTTTTACCCCCGAAGACAAAGAAACAGTAATTTAGGATTGAATACCTTTAAAGAATTACCCGATTTAGAACCCGTGGACCGGAGCAGGATGTAACAAAAGCGAGCACAATTGCTGGCTTGAAACGCAGCGCTACGCGATCTCCACGTCATGGTGGCGTTCAAAAAATATACGATGTGAACTGTACATACCCAGTTAAGTAGTTGCAGACATAGAACCGCTTGTATGCGCTTTTCTCACAATAGGCAGCACCGCAGCCAATTCTTGCTGTTTGATTGCAAACGATCTGTAAGAATTGATTATGGTATACTGACGTCCATAAATATCACATGTTACGAATAACGTGATCATATACACATAACTATTAAATTTGAAATAGTCGACGTTTGGTCTGAGCACAAAATTCACACTAAATACTAAATCATACCATGAATCTCTACTCTGGCTAACACCCGGGCGTTAACCAGAGTAGCGCTTCATGGCATGATCTAGCTAAATACTGGTTGGACACTTTCAGCATACTGAAATTTTAAACTGATGTGTCAGGCATGAAATTTTAAATTTATATTTGAGCAAATTTGGGTGGTATAAACTCCACTCTGTCGCAATGTCCCTGAACCTACATCAAGTAACGCCATTATATTTGTGTTACCCATACCCAATTTATATTTCCGACGTTCCCTATTTTCATCTTACATATATTGTTGAATATTCAACGCATATTTTGATAGCCTAAACTCCAGCACAATAAACTGATGACCTTATGGGGCGCCATTTGCATAATTTAAAGAATTTCCCCGACGAGTATAACCGTAACTTATTTTCTGGCCACTTCTTTCAAACACTAGATAATATTTAGCCAAAACGTTCCACCCAGGAGACAACACATGAGTTATTGGAGTAATTTGCCACTATAATTACCCACAGGTTCCCAGAACAAAAATTGACCTCACCCCAATAGTACTTAACCCATATAGTTTATATGGGGTGGAGTCAATGTTTGTTCTGGGGACCTGTGCTAATACCCACAGTTAGTGTAGATTTCCAACGCTTCTGTCAATTAATATTGTTTTACTTATATAATGCGATAATAAATTGGGAAATTTTGTTGTTGCTATTTTTAGAATATACCGCCTTAAAACCCTCAGGCCATGTCAGATAGAGATAGAGTTCTCACGCTTGCTAGGCTCCGAACGTTTCCCCGAGCCGTAAAATGTCCTAAAAGTTTTGTATGTATTACTTTTACACCAGAAAATTCGAAATGAAATCAATATTAATCGATAGAAGCGTTTCGGGACGGGGGTCTTCGATTAAAGTGATGTGAAACACTCCGGTAGGGTGATCAAACAAGACATTGAGAATAATCTTGCTCAAAGTAGTTATTTGTTACCAATATTAATCCAAATTGACAGCACAGACCGTCATTCTTATATAATAATTAAATACAATGACTCTGAATGGCGAAATCATTTGTGTTGGTTTATCGACGATAGTTGCGTCCCGAATCGAGAAGTAAAAAATTTCGGCGATGTTAGTAGAATGCTACATTCTCCAGGTTAGCATAGCTCATGGGTACTAACTTATCAATTTCACACACCCGAACAAGTCCATAATTTGTCTTTAATATTTATTTAAATTACCCCCAGGAAACTATCTAAAACTATATAAGAGATAGACCATGAGATAATAAGTTCAACAAACGTTATCTGAACATTTCCTACCAATGAACATGAATACTTCGCACTGTATTATTTTTCGTCCGCTATTTTTTTCTATACATCCCTCAAAATGATTGATACAATATTCCAATGTATTATTTTATAACTTAGTGGGAGAATCCATATAGTAAAGAAAGGGTTTATATAGAATGCAATGGGATAACATAATTCACCTGTGTGTAGTGTCCTATATTTCCGAAGCCACCGCGACCGAGATAAGATTCCGGCTTTCTGCCGTATCTGTAGAGTGACACCTCGTTATACCACGCTTCTACGACAGTCCGCCAAGACGACTGACCACCAGCGACGTTCTGCCCGACAAAGAGACCGTAACCTACACAAAAGACAACGTGTTCACCCTTTAAAGATACATGTACCCTGCCTGACAACATAAAACTATAAAATACGTACGTGTTCTATAGTAAACGTGTAATAAGATAGGATCCACGAGGTGTTTTTGGCGAGATAAGATGAAGATGAAGTTTTGAATATTTTTCAGCCTCATGCTGCAAAACAGAGTTCAGTCCCCTCGCTACGCTATGTCTGAACGCTGCCGGTATGTGTATTTTCTTAATTAAATCTAACATTTACAATAATTTACAATATGATGTACATGTACTTAAGTATGGGAAGTCTGAGAGAGAAGATGATTTGACATCAGGCTCCATGAGCTTATACAGCCATCTCCTGGTTGAGTATAAAGAGCGTTTCGTGTTAGTTGTTTCCTGGTATATATGATAAAAACAAAGGTCGTTTGTCTCACTTCTGTGCGAAAAATAGCAAAGTGTTGCAAAATTGCTTTGACTTTTGGAAATTAAGTATTTTCAGCCTATATGAAGCATGTTTACCAACATTTCGTGTAGGTATTGACCTATTATCACTTACAATGACAGTTAGGACACTACGTCACCAATTTATGAGCACATTCTAACTGCAACAGTTAAGACTCGGTGACATCATGTGACGTAAAAATTTCCTTCGGTGTTCGCGGGCCAAAATTCAGACAACATTATATGTCGTCTCCAGACAACTGCGTATCACTTCATAAGAAACAGACATACTTCGACTACTGTACCACGGAACATTCAGTTAATTTAATTCACTCCAATTTATTATCGAATAACAAGCTTTTGATAGCATGTATAAGTGAAGCAATACTGTCTCTAACATTGGTCATTGGTCCAAGTCTCGGAGGGGTGGCGCAAGCGTGTGCAGTCACATGATCTAGATTTAGCAGACATTAGCTGTCATTTTCCAAGGTAGCAAGCAATGTCACGATAGCGGCAGTTTGATTACACTTGATTCTTTATGAGAAATCTTTGAACAGAAACAGCGACGGGCATACACTAGCTGTAAAGGTGCTTTAATTGTGTTTTACGTATGACCATATTAATTATGATAATTAAAGCGACGAGATATCTTATTTCTAGTTATGTATTGTAACGAGAAGCACCACGCGTTAAGCGCTTCAAGGCAACCACGTGGACATATTGGTCAGACGACGTCCTATATGTATTTTTGAGCTTCTGTGCCAATATATGTGATTGGGCCTCATGTTCCACGTTCAAAGAAGTGTGGAATATACCTTTCCACAGCTGTCAATCAAATAATTATTAGCAGATATTTTCTACCAATTAGCGACAGAGCCGGTCGCTTTCTGCAATGAAAATTCTGTGTTCACCCTGATGTTGATATCAGCGCATACTTCGAGTGTTAAAATGCCTATATATTCAAACAACTTTTTTTTTGTCAAATCATAAATTGCTGACCTTTCTATTTTAGCCATGATATTGGAAATTCATCAATAAGTGTTTTTATTTTACGTGACACTTGTCATAATTTTCACAAATAAAGGAGAAAAGAATGTTCTCCGGTGTATTATATCATTAGAGATGTTAAACTAATTAAACTATTTCTGCAGACGCCATGTCTCCTAACAACGTATAAGCGTCTCCCACTGTTCAATATGTGTGGAATGCTCCAATGATGAGCATGTAATAAAGTAGTACTCCAACGAGGTGCAACAAGAACTGGTGCTTGTGGAGAACTGACAATATCATGGATGTCAATTCGAAATAGGCTTATCTATAAGTGAATCGTCCACGATAGCTACACAATGCTTACCTGGTACGCTTTTCACGGCATCGTGTCCCATAACACATTGCAATGCCCATTTTTGCGCAACAGCGGCCAATTTTTCATCATATGCCTGTAACAAAGACGTCTATGTTATTGAGCTACGTGAAATATAGTCAAGTTTAGCTGTTATTATTCTGCGACTGTGACATCAATGCACGAGTCCTGCCATCTAAATATGTGCTGTTGGACACAAAACGTAAGCATCCTAGCGTAATTATATGCTTTCGATCCACATAATACGATTATGTTGGGCGAGACTAAGAACAGGAACAAACAGGGGGGGGGGGTCGGAAAAAAATTCCAGACACGTATGCTACGTTTTTGCCGATGACCACTTTTTTGACCCACCCACCTCCGACGCCATTTCATAGAGTTTTTTCCAGCCATGTTTTGACACCCACCCCTTGTGGAACGCAAAACACAAACATACAGAGAAAACATACACGACCAAACCTACTACATTGAGATTCAGTGAATCTAGTAATGAACAGCAGGACTGGTCTCTAGCAGTATATTCTTGACTGCAGTGGAGTTTTTATCGTTTTTGTTAAATATCATATTTCCACAGCTCTGCAGTCAATTTATTTTAAAGCTTAGTATATGAATAGAGCATGGCTTGGAGTTGACTACGCGACTGTAGTGGCCAGTGGGATGGGCGTAGTTCATGGGCCGAAGGCGAGTGAACTACACCATTCACACTGGCCACTACATTCGCGTAGTCAACGACAAGATATGCTCTAATCATTATATTATATCGAACATTTATAGACAAACTGACGTTCTAATATTTATATACCATCGAACATTGTATTGCTACACTGAAGTCATTGTATTGTGTCCAGGTTGCATTCAATTTCCTTCTCGTCACACAACCTATTGAGCAGCTTTATTGCTATTGAGAATATCAGCTATGCCTGAGTGGGTAACCGGTCACTGACACAGCGCGCACGGTTAATCATAATTAATAGTCACTGTCTTAGTGCCAAAATGTGTGTGGTAGTCCTTTTTAGAGACCTTTTTAGTTTTTGTGTTTTGTTACTTTGTTATGGAAATTTATAAAGATATTATGTCTATACACCAGGTAGGTGATATTGCTCTACACCAGATAGGTGATTTTGTTTTACACCAGATAGGTGATATTGTTTTACACCAGATAGGTGATTGTATTATATCAGATATGTTAAATTATTATATGCTACGTGCCACCCAGACTCATTAGACATTACTAAAACATATTTATCGCACATATAGCAATACACTAGAGCACCCAGGAGCACCAATGGGAAATCAAAGAAAGTTAATGTTACGATTGATTCCAATTGATTCAGATTGGTCAGGATTGGTCAGGATCGGTTAGGAATTTTATAACGTTCACAGTTTATCTTGTATAAATTCAGGAATCTTGTATGAGTTCAGAAAAGGCATTATTTCTATTGGACTGTTCAAGTTTAGCATGTGAGAGTAAAGCATATATAATAAAAAACAAACCTACACTTTTAGTAGAAACCTGTATTAACTCATTCATGACTACATGAGATTGTGAATTATTACCATTTTCTATCTCTTTTGTCACATATGAGATAATTGTGTTATCCACTCACAAGTCTAGGTATGTTACATGTTTTTTTCTTTATACATCAGTGTATAAATCAGTGTTTAATGTCCATGTTTGACCAGATTTGGCATTAAATTTCTTTCTTTAAAGTTATCCTTATTTGATGTTAATTACATAGAATACTGCATGGGCGATTCAGCTGCATTAATAATACTTTCCCTTGTCCTAAAGAGGCACAAACCAACATACAATGGCCCTAGCGCGTTTAGTGTTGCTGCAGTTCCTTATTATTGATTTATTAGTGTTACAAACCAGTACAAACTAGTAAAAATCCAATAAAAGGTGTGAAGGAAATTTTTTTATTTTGTCACGGAAAAAATTGCTTTGGGCTTATTTTGACACCCACCACCCCCAGGATACGTGTCGGGAAAAACAGTTCTACCCTCCCCCCCCCGGAACAAACAGATAAAACTATATACGCATGCGTCATACAATACCACATTTCATAGATCGTTTAATGTCATGTTGATGTTTTTCATTTTGTGTATATGTTTGGTATCCACTCAAAAGCAATAGTTTTTAGCTCAACTAGGCAACGTGGTGAAGTTTGAGCAATTGCCATGGGTTGGCGTCCGTCGTCTGTGTGTGCGTACGTATAAGCGTCAACATTTTATTTCGGCACGTCCTACAGGCTGTATCCCTCATCAGATCGTCACCAAACTTCAAATGTAACTTCAGCAGGCATCTTGTATTTTACTCTCTGCATGACTAAATTCTTTGGCATACCCCATAGACCACATCGCCCATTTTTGATCACCGAACTTCATATGGATCTTTGGGGTGATCTTAAATGGGTGCCTCCTATTTTGGCCGAAATTCGTTCAAAAACATGGCCGCCAGCGGCCATCATTGATTTCAAATTTGAATCTATCGACACACCCCGCAGCCCGCATTTATTGGATAATTGATTTGAAAATCTACAGACATGTTTAGAATTACCTCTAAATGGGAGCTATCAAAGTTGAACAGTTTTCGATGAAAAACATGGCCACCGGCAGTCATCTTGGATTTTACTC
This sequence comes from Siphonodentalium dalli, assembly GCA_032622095.1. Classification (NCBI taxonomy): domain Eukaryota; kingdom Metazoa; phylum Mollusca; class Scaphopoda; order Gadilida; family Siphonodentaliidae; genus Siphonodentalium; species Siphonodentalium dalli. The sequence continues at coordinate 45,271,685 of CP136064.1, read as the reverse complement.
TTTGCATGAATAAATCGTTTGGCACACCCTACAGACCATATCCCTCATTTGATGATCAGCAAACTTCATACAGACTTACGGGGTGACCTCTAGATGGGAGCCTCCTATTTTGGCCGCACTTAGTTCAATAACATGGCCGACAGCGGCCATATTGGAATTGTATTCTGTGTATGACTAAATCCTTTGGCGCACCCTACATACCACATCCCTAAACCGATCATCACCAAACTTCATATGGATCTTCGGAATGACCTCTAGATGGGAGCATATTTTGACCGAAATTCGTTAAAAAACATGGCCGCCAGCAGCCATCTTGGAATTGCTCTTTGTATGACTAAATCCTTTGGCGCACCCTACAGACCACATCCCTCATCCGATCATCACCAAACTTCATATGGATCTTCGGGGTGACCTCTTGTTTACTTTCCTTCTTCATTATCATTCTATTCATTGCGCAGCAAAAAATTTACTTCTTCCCAAGTTGAGCTACAGAGTTTTATTCTATTTTATTATACGTATTTATACGTATTCACCATTTACAACTATAAATGTTCTCGTAATCATCTTCAATCGAGTCACCAAAAACAATATCTGATCTCTCTCCGCTTACTCAATCTTAATTCACTGCCCACTATAGAAAATTATAGTTCCCATATCATTCCATTGATTCCCCCCAGAGTGTGTCGAATTTCAGCACACAAAAATAAAATCGTGATATATAGAGGATATCTAATGAGTCGCAAATCTGTACGAAATTCAGTAGACGAGATTAATAAATTTCGTATAGAATTTGGATTTTAAATGTGTCTTTGCATGTTGACAAAATGGTTCAACCACAATTATTACCCATGTTTATGTCACAGTCAACACTAAATAACCCGACACAAATTTAATATCATAATTTTATTCTAATAACACAAAATAACATTGATCTATATAATTGCGCTGTGCTCTTACGTCAATCTGCGCGTCGATAATACACGTGTGTCTTACTAAAAATATGAGGCCCGTTTTGGGGGTTAATTATGTGATAAAACTATGAAAGTAAGGTTAACTCGAGGATTAACTGGCGAGGATTTCTGTCGCGCATTGATATACGTATACGTGAATCGGTCGTTCGTGCATGGGATAGTATGAAAGTTAAGAGTTCGATATCGCCTTTGCGGGATAACTATATTTTTTTAACTGCAACGTAGTCTACAATCCGTTGGTAAGCGTATAATGCATATGTTTAAACTAAACTCTGAGTTGTTATTAAAGGCCCACTTAATTTTCGTGTCACCGATTATTTTTTTATAGTGACTAGATATACGATTTTAATAACAATTTATACCATAAAATATGATTAAAATACTATAATTCATCACCATTTGAAACATCTGTGTCTCAGAAGATGCCCATAGAGAAATAGAAACAGCCGAAAATTACAGAAAAATTTGCATATTTAAGAGTTATCCCCCCTTCATTGAAATAACACACTTTTTACTACAATCTAGACGACAATAACACGTTGGAAACTCAGCAAAAAAACAAAATGTTCACAGTTTATGACACCGGGTAAGTTGATAATACAATGTTTTGGAGCTTCCTCTTTCAAATGGTATAGAATATGGCATATCTCATATATATTTTGAAGACCTCTGTCTGTATGTCTGTCTGTCTGTCTGTCTGTCATTTATACAAATCTACGATTCTCGACCGATCGGGACGAAACTTGGTACGTATGTGTAGTTTGACAAGGCGGTCGTCGTTGTCGTATTGGCGAGCCCGTGTGGCACCCGATTCGCGCATGCGCAGACGAGATCTCGGAAACGGCTGGAGCTATCGACTTGAAATTTGCTATGTGAATGTATCTTGCCCCGGATACGAATTTTATCGGGTCGCTGAGCCCGTGCGACGCCAGCTTCGCGCATGCGCAGACGAGATCTCGGAAACGGGTGGAGCTATCAACTTGAAATTAGCTATGTGAATGTATCTTGCCCTGGATACGAATTTTATCGGGTCACCGAGCCCGTGCGACGCCAGCTTCGCGCATGCGCAGACGAGATCTCGGAAACGGGTGGAGCTATCGACTTGAAATTTGGTATGTGAATGTATCTTGCCCCGGATACGAATTTTATCGGGTCGCCGAGCCCGTGCGACGCCAGCTTCGCGCATGCGCAGACCAGATCTAGGAAATGGGTAGAGCTATCGACTTGAAATTTGGTTTTTGAATAGCCCGGACAACGTCGGGCTCATCGGCTAGTCTCATATATATTTTGAAGACCTCTGTCTGTATGTCTGTCTGTCTGTCATTTATACAAATCTACGATTCTCGAACGATCGGGACGAAACTTTGTACGTGTGTGTAGTTTGACCAGGCGGTGGACGTTGTCGTATTGGCGAGCCCGTGCGGCGCCCGCTTCGCGCATGCGCAGACGAGATCTCGGAAACGGGTAGAGCTATCGACTTGAAATTTGCTATGTGAATGTATCTTGCCCCGGATACGAATTTTATCGGGTCGCCGAGCCCGTGCGACGCCAGCTTCGCGCATGCGCAGACGAGATCTCGGAAACGGGTGGAGCTATCGACTTGAAATTTAGTATGTGAATGTAACTTGCCCCGGATACAAATTTTATTGGGTCGCCGAGCCCGTGCGACGCCAGCTTCGCGCATGCGCAGACCAGATCTCGGAAACGGGTAGAGCTATCGACTTGAAATTTGGTTTTTGAATAGCGCTGGGTAGAGCTATCGACTTGAAATTTGGTTTTTGAATAGCCCGGACAACGTCGGGCTCATCGGCTAGTCTCATATATATTTTGAAGACCTCTGTCTGTTTGTTTGTATGTTTGTCTGTATGTTTGTATGTTTGTCATTAATACAAATCTACGATTCTCGACCGATCGGGACGAAACTTGGTACGTGTGTGTAGTTTGACCAGGCGGTGGACGTTGTCGTATTGGCGAGCCCGTGCGACGCCCGTGCAGTGCATGCGCAGACGAGATCTCGGAAACGGGTGGAGCTATCGACTTGAAATTTGGTATGTGAATGTATCTTGCCCCGAATACGAATTTTATCGGGTCGCCGAGCCCGTGCGACGCCAGCTTCGCGCATGCGCGGACCAGATCTCGGAAACGGGTGGAGCTATCGACTTGAAATTTGGTTTTTGACTATATAATTTGAGACTCCCGTATATATATATATATATATATATATATATATATATATATATATATATGTGGGTACTTCATAGAATCGAAAACGCGTGTAGGAACGGGCATCCCCACGGCAATGTCGGCTTATATGAGACATCTTTACTACACATGACAGCCGATGGACAATTGGTCTCTATATATGTACCAAAATTACGCCGCGTTGGTGGCTGGGAAATTCCAGGGAATGCCGATTGAGCTCAAACTTGCTACCTACGGGAAGTGTCATATATATGAGTGTGTCCTTTATAGACTCGAACCGATTGAGCTCAAACTTGCTAAATACGGGAAGTGTCATGGACGGGTTCATTGAAAAACAAAAAAAAAATCGGGTAAAATTTAAAAACATAATTAAAATGGCACAATTAACTCCTTGAAAAACCAAAAAAAAATTGGGTAAAATTTAAAAACCAAAAATTCAATTAAAAATTGCCGAAATTTGCTGCAAATGCAGCACAAGTGTCTCGGAACCTGTTGCAATTGCTTTTTCGAACAAAGCCATGGGACGAATGCCGCCAGTGGCGGGCTAACCTGCTAGTCTATTATATATTTTGGAAGATCTGTTTGTGTGTGTGTGTGTGTGTGTGTGGGAGGGTGGGTGTGTGTATGAGAGAGGGTGTGTGTGTGTGTGTGAGGGTGTGTGTGTATGAGGGAATGTGTGTGTGTGTAATCGATAAACTCGAAAACGGCCTTCCCGATTTCGATGAAACTTGGTATGTGGGGGTATTTTCGGCCGGGGGTGACATACGCCTATTGATTTTCAGATCCGAGGTCAACTTTTCACGTGCCGAGGTCAAATCTGTTTTTACGCTGTGTTACGGGACTTTCATTTGAGTTCGGTGCTTACAAATCGATTCGAAACAGCGCGAATAATAAAATGCCAGTCATAATAATGACACTGTGAGAATCTTTCGTGTTTCTTCTTTCCAACGATATATAATGCGTTTTAGTTATCTGCCTCAATTATCAAGAAGAAGTGGTACTATCTTCCATCAGGATAAAAACAATGCATATCTTCTATGACGTCGTTAGAGGTCATAACGTTAGATCACGTTAACGCTTAACCGGCCGATGCATTTGACTGTTTCAGACGTCTTGGCGATATCTCGGGCACCGATGGTAATTTATCTTTACGTTGAAACTTGATAATTAATGAGCGTGTGTATATGAGGCGCGTGTATATACTTGAGTGGAAATCAAATCGAGTTAAACTGGCGGATTTTTACGGACGAAATTTGATGCATAGGGTATCTCGGTATCCGCTGGGCCGATTTCCCGGTATCCGCTGGGCCGATTTCCACCATTTTTGGGGTGTTGGTGTTTGACCCCACCTGACCTTGACTTTCAAAATGGTCAATTCAAGGTCAAAGCCCGGACGAAGTCGGGTCACCTTCTAGTCTATACTATATATTTTGAGACTTCGTATATATGTGTGTATATATGTGTGTGTGTACTTCATAGAATCCAAAACGCGTGTACAGATTGAGATCAAATTTCGTATGTAAGTGTAAAATCCCACCGACACCGCAGTAGATGTGTTTTCGAGAAGCTCTGAGCACCCTTTATCCACTCCCAGTCATCGAAATCAGCTCAAACGGCACGGCCGGGGTTAATAACGTCATTATATATATATATGAAGTCAGAGTCTCCAAAGTTATACCGGAACAAACACGTGTTTACGTCGTCTTGGGGGTCCACGATGGGAGTCTGACTTCAATGCAATGTTATCGCTCGAAACACGTGTTTACTTCGTGTTGAGGTTCACGATGGGAGTCTGACAATTGTTATCGCTCGAAATAGTACATTAGGACGGGAACGGCTGGACAGATTGAGCTCAAACTTCCTATCTAAAGGTAAAATACCACGTACGATGTCGTCCACGCGTTTTCCAGAAGCTCCGAGCACCCGTACTCCACTCCCAGTCATAAAAATCAGCTCAAACGGCACGGCCGAGGTTAATAACGTCATTATATATATATATACGAAGTCAACGTTATTAGCATCTGCATTGAGTGCATTTCCTAGAACGCAACACGTGTTTTACGTCGTCTTGAGGTTCACGATGGGAGTCATTTCAATGCAATGTTATCGCTCGAAACACGTGTTTACTTCGTGTTGAGGTTCACGATGGGAGTCTGACATTTCAATGCAATGTTATCGCTCGAAATATTATGCAGAAAGGCAGATCTCGGAAACGGGTGGAGCTATCGACCTGAAATTTGCTATGTGAATGTATCTTGCACCGGGTACAAATTTTATCGGGTCGCCGAGTCCATGCGACGCCCGTGCAGCGCATGCGCAGACGAGATCTCGGAAACGGGTGGAGCTATCGACTTGAAATTTGCTATGTGAATGTATCTTGCGCCGGGTACAAATTTTATCGGGTCGCCGAGTCCGTGCGACGCCAGCTTCGCGCATGCGCAGACCAGATCTCGGAAACGGGTGGAGCTACCGGGTACAAATTTTTCTTATTGAAACGCGTGGAGCTAAAAATTAAAAACAAATATTAAAAAAATGTCATGTTTCGGACAAGCCGCCGGTGGCGGGCTAACCTGCTAGTCTATTATATATTTTGGAAGATCTGTGTGTGTGTGTGTGTCTGTAATCGATGGACTTGAAAACGGCCGAGTCGATTTCGATGAAACTTGGTATGTGGGGGTATTTTCGGCCGGGGAGTGACATAGGCCTATTAATTTGCCCGTGCGACATGACCTTGACATTGAAATCGGGTCATTTCAAGGTCAAACGCCTGAATATCACGGGTTTTCGATGAAACTTAGTATGTGGGGATACTTTCGTATGGGGAGTCTCATAAGCATATTCATTTGCCCGTGCGACGTGACGTTGACCTTGAAATCTGGTCAATTCAAGGTCAAATCGCGAATTTTAATGGGATTTTGACGAAATTTTATACATGGGGTTACTTTTGTCTACTGAGTGTTTTGGAAGGGTCAAATCGTGACCCCGACCTCATCTTGAGCATCAAAATGATCAATTCGAGGTCAAATCGGGTAAAACCGGATGGATTTCGACGGGTACTTTGTCGGGTACTTTTGTTCGGGCAGTGTTTTGGACGGTTCAAATTGTGACCCCCACCTGACCTTGACCTTCAAAATGGACAATTCATGGTCAAAGCCCGGACGAAGTCGGGTCACCTTCTAGTCTCTTATATATTTTGAAATAATCTGTCTGTCTGTTTGTCTGGCTGTCTGTCTGTCCTTTATACAAATCTACGTTTCTCGACCGATCGGGACGAAACTTGGTACGTGTGTGTAGTTTGACCAGGCGGTGGTCGTTGTCGTATTGGCGAGCCCGTGCGACGCCCGTGCAGCGCATGCGCAGACAAGATCTCGGAAACGGGTGGAGCTATCGACTTGAAATTTGCTATGTGAATGTATCTTGCGCCGGGTACAAATTGTATCGGGTCGCCGAGCCCGTGCGACGCCAGCTTCGCGCATGCGCAGACCAGATCTCGGAAACGGGTGGAGCTATCGACTTGAAATTTGGGTTTTGAATAGCCCGGACAACGTCGGGCTCATCGGCTAGTCTTCTCTTCTATATATTTTGAGAACTCCGTGTATTCGAGAGATAGCCCACACCCTCCGGACCTCAATGATATAATCGTGAATGAGTATTGATATACCCCACTAAACTTTGACAAACACCAGTAATGGTGTGTAGATCATTTACATATATCTCCTATATATTTTGATACAATCTATCTAATTTACATATCTCTCTTATATATTTATGTTTGTGTGTGTGTTGTACTTCATACAAATCTACGATTCTCGACCGATCGGGACGAAACTTGGTACGTGTGTGTAGTTTGACCAGGCGGTGGTCGTTGTCGTATTGGCGAGCCCGTGCGACGCCCGTGCAGCGCATGCGCAGACGAGATCTCGGAAACGGGTGGAGCTATCGACTTGAAATTTGCTATGTGAATGTATCTTGCGACGGGTACAAATTTGATCGGGTCGCCGAGCCCGTGCGACGCCCGTGCAGCACATGCGCAGACGAGATCTCGGAAACGGGTGGAGCTATCGACTTGAAATTTGCTATGTGAATGTAACTTGCGCCGGGTACAAATTTGATCGGGTCGCCGAGCCCGTGCGACGCCCGTGCAGCGCATGCGCAGACGAGATCTCGGAAACGGGTGGAGCTATCGACTTGAAATTTGCTATGTCAATGTATCTTGCGCCGGGTTACAATTTTATCGGGTCGCCGAGCACGTGCGACGCCAGCTTCGCGCATGCGCACTTGCGCAGTCCAGATCTCGGAAACGGGTGGAGCTACCGGGTACAAATTTTTCTTATTGAAACGCGTGGAGCTAAAAATTATAAAATAAATATAAAAAAAATGTCATGTTTCGGACAAGCCGCCGGTGGCGGGCTAAACTGCTAGTCTAATATATATTTTAGGACTTCTGTTTGTTTGTTTGTCTATTAGCTATGGCCGGGAAAACTGTCGGACGGATTGAGCCCAAACTTCCTATCTAAGGGTAAAATACCAGATGGAATGTCATCGCACCGCTTCTGGGAACGTCAGATCACTCATTCTCCAATCCCCCGCCACAGCAATGGGTAGTCCATGGGTTAATCGCGTGATAGTTAAAGAGCGTTCGTATCCGCAGTGTCGTTGATAAAGAGCGTGTGTGTGTCCAGACATGAGCGTGTTGTGTCTGTGTACAGACATGAGCGTGTTGTGTGATTCTGTGTTCGTACTTAGGGGTTCCTGGGAATGGGGGAGATTTTCATCGGGTCAGTATTTCCGCCCGAGGTGACCTTCACCTTGAAACGGGTACCCACAAATGATCTAATATATATTTTGGGACTTCTGTCTGTTTGTTTGTCTGTTAGCTATGGCCGGGAAAACTGGTGGACGGTTTTCGACGACAGGGGGTGTTTTGGACGGGTCAAATCGTGACTCCGACCTTACCTTGACCTTCAAAATGGTCAATTCAAGGTCAAAGCCCGGACGAAGTCGGTTCACCTGCTAGTATTTTATATATGTGATCGAAAATTAAGTGGGCCTTTAACTGTTACGAAAAAGTGCCGTTGTTACTACCAACTATATTACACGTACACGACCGAGCCGTTGAATCTCCAAATTAAGCTACGTATGCGTAGTTTTTGGGATAAGGGATATCAAATCATGCCTGAAAGCGAAATAATTCCCACTGAACTCATCGATATTTCGTGAAAAACACAAGTGATAAATACCACCATATAGATCCCGCTTCCAGGAGAATGTGGCTATACCAGGAAATTGAGTTTGTAAACAAAATTATTCGTGTCACCATGCTCGAGAATAACTGTTTGAAATATCTCGGCATGTCGAGGTAATCACATCCAAATAGCAGGGTGATGACACATAACAGAGGCCGAAAGGTGCGCAGACTTATAGATATTTTTTTGGCAGCCAAGTTTATTGCATTTCTAGTCCCAGACTGCATCGAAATATATTTTAAAATTGAGTTATCAGATTACTTGCATTGAATAACTGCACTTCAATCAGCTTCAACGCATATTTTTCAACTATAATGACCAGAGAGATCTATTATCGATTTGAAAAGATCACTGACAAAGACTGAGTTCTGTAAACGAATGGTTAACTTTCTATTGTTTGACTTATACCGAACCGTGTAACGTTTCCAGTGACGGGGATCAATGTGCTCCTATGTGTTGCAGCATAAACAAATGTTTACTCCGGTTTCAAAGTCAGCATATCATTCAAGGGGTAGGGTGGTTGAGGTGCAAATATTTCCGCAACCACTTCATAGTCAATTCATGGAATTGCATCAAGCTGTCCGTTTGGGGACGGGACCAACATCAAGTTGATTACGGGTTAATTAGCTCGTATATGTGCGTATGTCAGAGCCGGGGCTTCGCTGAGTCAAAATTATCTGTGAATTTGGACGAACTGTTTACCAAGAAAACACATGGTTATTTGAAGAACTAATGCCGTCGAATGTATGCTTCAGTACTAAGACTTATATCCTGCAAAATCTCGTCCAATGCCTGGCTGAAAATACCAACTGTGACAGTTATAAACAAATAATACATTTAATTGAATTATTCATAAGTTAGCGCGCTGTGGTTTGTTCACACACTGGCGATTTTTAAAGAACAGATGATTATTGTTCTAAACTACTGTTGAACAGACTTCATATAGTGTGTGAGCAAAGTTTTATTAATTCCCCTTAGTAAATGCAGCCAAAACATACTCCAAAACTTGTTATTGAGAACATTGACCATTGCATATTCATTCATATCTATTTCTATCCACACAACTAAAACATATTTTGTATTCGCTGGAATCCATATCTATATCTAAATCCAATTTAAATATTAATCTAATCTGATAATTATAGTGAAATATTTAAATTCTTTATATAGCCATTATTGATTGTATTCTGTCAGGCAGGGGTGCCGGGTAGACGGCCATCATAGGCCACGGCACTCCACACAATACATATACGAATTCACTTATAGTATAATGTATTAATATATAATGTATTGTGAAATAAAATATTATCCTATCATATATTAACTACAATAACTAGGCATAGAACATTAGATTGCAGTGCAACGATAAAAGCCACAAAATGTCTGTTTTCTTACACGTGTTATAAATATTATCGACCACGTGTCGGCTCAATTTCCAGGTTGCCCATTCCCCGGAAGTGGGATACATTGGGTGATTACTAGGTCAAATTGAAGCTGAAAGCAGCCACGGGCCTCCCTACGTCCCTTGGCTCTCTCCTTATACTGCAGAGTTATTTCCACTCGTTAAGCTGGTCTGACCAGCGCATGTGGGGAAACAACTGTGTTAGCATGTGAGTATACGAAGCTCCAATATATGTTTGTGTTTGTTGACCAGACTGGCAGGAGGGAGGTCCAGAAAAGGTTGCTCTGCTAAGATAAGACTAAAAAGATACACACTCTCGTGTTCTTAAGAATACATTTCGTAGTCGATTGTTTACGCCTGCCACCACAAATATGTGTCATAATGTTGTACATACTGGATACATTTGGGATATGTCATAACACAACTACGGCCTAGCGAATGAAAGTGCGCTGAATTCAAACAAAACCAAAACGAGAACATACACACTCAATGCTAGTAACCTACGCCACTGATGTAATCTCTAAACCGTCGCTATCTGGAATTCATGCAGTGCATGGATGAGCTGGACAGTTGTTTCACAGTGCATGGATGAGCTGGATAGTTGTTTCACATTGCATGGATGAGCTGGATAGTTGTTTCACATTGCATGGATGAGCTGGATAGTTGTTTCACAGTGTATGGATGAGCTGGATAGTTGTTTCACAGTGCATGGATGAGCTGGATAGTTGTTTCACAGTGCATGGATGAGCTGGATAGTTGTTTCACAGTGCATGGATGAGCTGGATAGTTGTTTCACAGTGCATGGATGAGCTGGATAGTTGTTTCACAGTGAATGGATGAGCTGGATAGTTGTTTCACAGTGCATGGATGAGCTGGATAGTTGTTTCACATTGCATGGATGAGCTGGACAGTTGTTTCACAGTGCATGGATGAGCTGGATAGTTGTTTCACAGTGCATGGATGAGCTGGATAGTTGTTTCACAGTGCATGGATGAGCTGGATAGTTGTTTCACAGTGCATGGATGAGCTGGATAGTTGTTTCACAGTGCATGGATGAGCTGGATAGTTGTTTCACAGTGCATGGATGAGCTGGACAGTTGTTTCACAGTGCATGGATGAGCTGGATAGTTGTTTCACAGTGCATGGATGAGCTGGATAGTTGTTTCACAGTGCATGGATGAGCTGGATAGTTGTTTCACAGTGCATGGATGAGCTGGATAGTTGTTTCACAGTGCATGGATGAGCTGGATAGTTGTTTCACAGTGCATGGATGAGCTGGATAGTTGTTTCACAGTGCATGGATGAGCTGGATAGTTGTTTCACAGTGCATGGATGAGCTGGATAGTTGTTTCACAGTGCATGGATGAGATGGATAGTTGTTTCACAGTGCATGGATGAGCTGGATAGTTGTTTCACAGTGCATGGATGAGATGGATAGTTGTTTCACAGTGCATGGATGAGCTGGACAGTTGTTTCACAGTGCATGGATGAGCTGGATAGCTGTTTCACAGTGAATGGATGAGCTAGATAGTTGTTTCACAGTGTATGGATGAGCTGGATAGTTGTTTCACAGTGCATGGATGAGCTGGACAGTTGTTTCACAGTGCATGGATGAGCTGGATAGTTGTTTCACAGTGAATGGATGAGCTAGATAGTTGTTTCACAGTGCATGGATGAGCTAGATAGTTGTTTCACAGTGCATGGATGAGCTGGATAGTTGTTTCACAGTGCATGGATGAGCTAGATAGTTGTTTCACAGTGCATGGATGAGCTGGATAGTTGTTTCACAGTGCATGGATGAGCTGGATAGTTGTTTCACAGTGCATGGATGAGCTGGATAGTTGTTTCACAGTGCATGGATGAGCTGGATAGTTGTTTCATAGTGCATGGATGAGCTGGATAGTTGTTTCACAGTGCATGGATGAGCTCGATAGTTGTTTCACAGTGCATGGATGAGCTGGATAGTTGTTTCACAGTGCATGGATGAGCTGGATAGTTGTTTCATAGTGCATGGATGAGCTGGATAGTTGTTTCACAGTGCATGGATGAGCTGGATAGTTGTTTCACAGTGCATGGATGAGCTGGATAGTTGTTTCACAGTGCATGGATGAGCTGGATAGTTGTTTCATAGTGCATGGATGAGCTGGATAGTTGTTTCACAGTGCATGGATGAGCTCGATAGTTGTTTCACAGTGCATGGATGAGCTAGATAGTTGTTTCACAGTGCATGGATGAGCTGGATAGTTGTTTCACAGTGCATGGATGAGCTGGACAGTTGTTTCACAGTGCATGGATGAGCTGGATAGTTGTTTCACAGTGAATGGATGAGCTAGATAGTTGTTTCACAGTGAATGGATGAGCTGGATAGTTGTTTCACAGTGCATGGATGAGCTGGATAGTTGTTTCATAGTGCATGGATGAGCTGGATAGTTGTTTCACAGTGCATGGATGAGCTAGATAGTTGTTTCACAGTGCATGGATGAGCTGGATAGTTGTTTCATAGTGCATGGATGAGCTGGATAGTTGTTTCACAGTGAATGGATGAGCTGGATAGTTGTTTCACAGTGCATGGATGAGCTGGATAGTTGTTTCATAGTGCATGGATGAGCTGGATAGTTGTTTCACAGTGCATGGATGAGCTGGATAGTTGTTTCACAGTGAATGGATGAGCTGGATAGTTGTTTCACAGTGCATGGATGAGCTGGATAGTTGTTTCATAGTGCATGGATGAGCTGGATAGTTGTTTCACAGTGAATGGATGAGCTGGATAGTTGTTTCACAGTGAATGGATGAGCTGGATAGTTGTTTCACAGTGCATGGATGAGCTGGATAGTTGTTTCATAGTGCATGGATGAGCTGGATAGTTGTTTCACAGTGCATGGATGAGCTGGATAGTTGTTTCACAGTGAATGGATGAGCTGGATAGTTGTTTCACAGTGCATGGATGAGCTGGATAGTTGTTTCATAGTGCATGGATGAGCTGGATAGTTGTTTCACAGTGAATGGATGAGCTGGATAGTTGTTTCACAGTGCATGGATGAGCTGGATAGTTGTTTCATAGTGCATGGATGAGCTGGAAAGTTGTTTCACAGTGCATGGATGAGCTAGATAGTTGTTTCACAGTGCATGGATGAGCTGGATAGTTGTTTCACAGTGCATGGATGAGCTGGACAGTTGTTTCACAATGCATGGATGAGCTGGATAGTTGCTTCACAGTGCATGGATGAGATGGATAGTTGTTTCACAGTGCATGGATGAGCTGGATAGTTGTTTCACAGTGCATGGATGAGCTGGATAGTTGTTTCACAGTGCATGGATGAGCTAGATAGTTGTTTCACAGTGCATGGATGAGCTGGATAGTTGTTTCACCGTGCATGGATGAGCTAGATAGTTGTTTCACAGTGCATGGATGAGCTGGATAGTGGGTTCACAGTGCATGGATGAGCTGGATAGTTGTTTCACAGTGCATGGATGAGCTGGATAGTTGCTTCACAGTGCATGAATGAGATGGATAGTTGTTTCACAGTGCATGGATGAGCTGGATAGTTGTTTCATAGTGCAAGGATGAGCTGGATAGTTGTTTCACAGTGCATGGATGAGCTGGATAGTTGTTTCACAGTGCATGGATGAGCTGGATAGTTGTTTCACAGTGCATGGATGAGCTGGATAGTTGTTTCACAGTGCATGGATGAGCTGGATAGTTGCTTCACAGTGCATGAATGAGATGGATAGTTGTTTCACAGTGCATGGATGAGCTGGATGGTTGTTTCACAGTGCATGGATGAGCTAGATAGTTGTTTCACAGTGCATGGATGAGCTGGATAGTTGTTTCACAGTGCATGGATGAGCTAGATAGTTGTTTCACAGTGCATGGATGAGCTGGATAGTTGTTTCACAGTGCATGGATGAGCTAGATAGTTGTTTCACAGTGCATGGATGAGCTGGATAGTTGTTTCACAGTGCATGGATGAGCTAGATAGTTGTTTCACAGTGCATGGATGAGATGGATAGTTGTTTCACAGTGCATGGATGAGCTGGATAGTTGTTTCACAGTGCATGGTTGAGCTGGATAGTTGTTTCACAGTGCATGGATGAGCTGGATAGTTGTTTCACAGTGCATGGATGAACTGGATAGTTGTTTCATAGTGCATGGATGAGCTAGATAGTTGTTTCACAGTGCATGGATGAGATGGATAGTTGTTTCACAGTGCATGGATGAGCTGGATAGTTGTTTCACAGTGCATGGATGAGCTGGATAGTTGTTTCACAGTGCATGGATGAACTGGATAGTTGCTTCACAGTGCGTGGATGAGCTGGATAGTTGTTTCACAGTGCATGGATGAGCTGGATAGCTGTTTCACAGTGCATGGATGAGCTGGATAGTTGTTTCACAGTGCATGGATGAGCTGGATAGTTGTTTCACAGTGCATTGGTGAGCTGGATAGTTGTTTCACAGTGCATGGATGAGCTGGATAGTTGTTTCACAGTGCATGGATGAGATGGATAGTTGTTTCACAGTGCATGGATGAGCTGGATAGTTGTTTCACAGTGCATGGATGAGCTGGATAGTTGCTTCACAGTGCATGGATGAGATGGATAGTTGTTTCACAGTGCATGGATGAGCTTGATAGTTGTTTCACAGTGCATGGATGAGCTAGATAGTTGTTTCACAGTGCATGGATGAGCTGAATAGTTGTTTCACAGTGCATGGATGAGCTGGATAGTTGTTTCACAGTGCATGGATGAGCTGGATAGTTGTTTCACAGTGCATGGATGAGCTGGATAGTTGTTTCACAGTGCATGGATGAGCTGGATAGTTGTTTCACAGTGCATGGATGAGCTGGATAGTTGTTTCACAGTGCATGGATGAGCTAGATAGTTGTTTCACAGTGCATGGATGAGCTGAATAGTTGTTTCACAGTGCATGGATGAGCTGGATAGTTGTTTCACAGTGCATGGATGAGCTAGATAGTTGTTTCACAGTGCATGGATGAGCTGGATAGTTGTTTCACAGTGCATGGATGAGCTGGATAGTTGTTTCACAGTGCATGGATGAGCTGGATAGTTGTTTCACAGTGCATGGATGAGCTGGATAGTTGTTTCACAGTGCATGGATGAGCTGGATAGTTGTTTCACAGTGAATGGATGAGCTAGATAGTTGTTTCACAGTGCATGGATGAGATGGATAGTTGTTTCACAGTGAATGGATGAGCTGGATAGTTGTTTCACAGTGAATGGATGAGCTGGATAGTTGTTTCACAGTGCATGGATGAGCTAGATAGTTGTTTCACAGTGCATGGATGAGCTGGATAGTTGTTTCACAGTGCATGGATGAGCTGGATAGTTGTTTCACAGTGCATGGATGAGCTGGATAGTGGTTTCACAGTGCATGGATGAGCTGGATAGTTGTTTCACAGTGCATGGATGAGCTGGATAGTTGCTTCACAGTGCATGAATGAGCTGGATAGTTGTTTCACAGTGCATGGATGAGCTGGATAGTTGTTTCACAGTGCATGGATGAGCTAGATAGTTGTTTCACAGTGCATGGATGAGCTAGATAGTTGTTTCACAGTGCATGGATGAGATGGATAGTTGTTTCACAGTGCATGGATGAGCTGGATAGTTGTTTCACAGTGCATGGATGAGCTGGATAGTTGTTTCACAGTGCATGGATGAGCTGGATAGTTGTTTCACAGTGCATGGATGAGCTTGATAGCTGTTTCACAGTGCATGGATGAGCTAGATAGTTGTTTCACAGTGCATGGATGAGATGGATAGTTGTTTCACAGTGCATGGATGAGCTGGATAGTTGTTTCACAGTGCATGGATGAGCTGGATAGTTGTTTCACAGTGCATGGATGAGCTGGATAGTGGTTTCACAGTGCATGGATGAGCTGGATAGTTGTTTCACAGTGCATGGATGAGCTGGATAGTTGCTTCACAGTGCATGAATGAGCTGGATAGTTGTTTCACAGTGCATGGATGAGCTGGATAATTGTTTCACAGTGCATGGATGAGCTGGATAGTTGCTTCACAGTGTATGGATGAGCTAGATAGTTGTTTCACAGTGCATGGATGAGCTGGATAGTTGTTTCATAGTGCATGGATGAGATGGATAGTTGTTTCACAGTGCATGGATGAGCTGGATAGTTGTTTCACAGTGCATGGATGAGCTGGATAGTTGTTTCACAGTGCATGGATGAGCTGGATAGTTGTTTCACAGTGCATTGGTGAGCTGGATAGCTGTTTCACAGTGCATGGATGAGCTGGACAGTTGTTTCACAGTGCATGGATGAGCTGGATAGTTGTTTCACAGTGCATGGATGAGCTGGATAGTTGTTTCACAGTGCATGGATGAGCTGGATAATTGTTTCACAGTGCATGGATGAGCTGGATAGTTGTTTCACAGTGCATGGATGAGCTGGATAGTTGTTTCACAGTGCATGGATGAGCTGGATAGTTGTTTCACAGTGCATGGATGAGCTGGATAGTTGTTTCACAGTGCATGGATGAGCTGGATAGTTGTTTCACAGTGCATGGATGAGCTGGATAGTTGTTTCACAGTGCATGGATGAGCTGGATAGTTGTTTCACAGTGCATTGGTGAGCTGGATAGCTGTTTCACAGTGCATGGATGAGCTGGACAGTTGTTTCACAGTGCATGGATGAGCTGGATAGTTGTTTCACAGTGCATGGATGAGCTGGATAGTTGTTTCACAGTGCATGGATGAGCTGGATAATTGTTTCACAGTGCATGGATGAGCTGGATAGTTGTTTCACAGTGCATGGATGAGCTGGATAGTTGTTTCACAGTGCATGGATGAGCTGGACAGTTGTTTCACAGTGCATAGATGAGCTGGATAGTTGTTTCACAGTGCATGGATGAGCTGGATAATTGTTTCACAGTGCATGGATGAGCTGGATAGTTGTTTCACATTGCATGGATGAGCTGGATAGTTGTATCACATTGCATGGATGAGCTGGATAGTTGTTTCACAGTGCATGGATGAGCTGGATAGTTGTTTCACAGTGCATGGATGAGCTGGATAGTTGTTTCACAGTGCATTGGTGAGCTGGATAGCTGTTTCACAGTGCATGGATGAGCTGGACAGTTGTTTCACAGTGCATGGATGAGCTGGATAGTTGTTTCACAGTGCATGGATGAGCTGGATAGTTGTTTCACAATGCATGGATGAGCTGGATAGCTGTTTCACAGTGCATGGATGAGCTGGACAGTTGTTTCACAGTGCATGGATGAGATGGATAGTTGTTTCACAGTGCATGGATGAGCTAGATAGTTGTTTCACAGTGCATGGATGAGCTGGATAGTTGTTTCACAGTGCATGGATGAGCTGGATAGTTGTTTCACAGTGCATGGGTGAGCTGGATAGTTGTTTCACAGTGCATGGATGAGCTGGATAGTTGTTTCACAGTGCATGGATGAGCTGGATAGTTGTTTCACAGTGCATGGGTGAGCTGGATAGTTGTTTCACAGTGCATGGATGAGCTGGATAGTTGTTTCACAATGCATGGATGAGCTGGATAGTTGTTTCACAATGCATGGATGAGCTGGATAGTTGTTTCACAGTGCATGGATGAGATGGATAGTTGTTTCACAGTGCATGGATGAGCTGGATAGTTGTTTCACAGTGCATGGATGAGCTGGATAGTTGTTTCACAGTGCATGGATGAGCTTGATAGCTGTTTCACAGTGCATGGATGAGCTGGATAGTTGTTTCACAGTGCATGGATGAGCTGGATAGTGGTTTCACAGTGCATGGATGAGCTGGATAGTTGTTTCACATTGCATGGATGAGCTGGATAGTTGTTTCACAGTGCATGGATGAGCTGGATAGTTGTTTCACAGTGCATGGATGAGCTGGATAGTTGTTTCACAGTGCATGGATGAGCTGGATAGTTGCTTCACAGTGCATGGATGAGATGGATAGTTGTTTCACAGTGCATGGATGAGCTAGATAGTTGTTTCACAGTGCATGGATGAGCTGGATAGTTGTTTCACAGTGCATGGATGAGCTGGATAGTTGTTTCACAGTGCATGGATGAGCTGGATAGTTGTTTCACAGTGCATGGATGAGCTGGATAGTTGTTTCATAGTGCATGGATGAGCTAGATAGTTGTTTCACAGTGCATGGATGAGATGGATAGTTGTTTCACAGTGCATGGATGAGCTGGATAGTTGTTTCACAGTGCATGGATGAGCTGGATAGTTGTTTCACAGTGCATGGATGAGCTGGATAGTTGCTTCACAGTGCGTGGATGAGCTGGATAGTTGTTTCACAGTGCATGGATGAGATGGATAGTTGTTTCACAGTGCATGGATGAGCTGGATAGCTGTTTCACAGTGCATGGATGAGCTGGATAGTTGTTTCACAGTGCATGGATGAGCTGGATAGTTGTTTCACAGTGCATTGGTGAGCTGGATAGTTGTTTCACAGTGCATGGATGAGCTGGATAGTTGTTTCACAGTGCATGGATGAGATGGATAGTTGTTTCACAGTGCATGGATGAGATGGATAGTTGTTTCACAGTGCATGGATGAGCTGGATAGTTGTTTCACAGTGCATGGATGAGCTTGATAGTTGTTTCACAGTGCATGGATGAGCTAGATAGTTGTTTCACAGTGCATGGATGAGCTGAATAGTTGTTTCACAGTGCATGGATGAGCTGGATAGTTGTTTCACAGTGCATGGATGAGCTGGATAGTTGTTTCACAGTGCATGGATGAGCTGGATAGTTGTTTCACAGTGCATGGATGAGATGGATAGTTGTTTCACAGTGCATGGATGAGCTGGATAGTTGTTTCACAGTGCATGGATGAGCTAGATAGTTGTTTCACAGTGCGTGGATGAGCTGGATAGTTGTTTCACAGTGCATGGATGAGCTGGATAGTTGTTTCACAGTGCATGGATGAGCTAGATAGTTGTTTCACAGTGCATGGATGAGCTGGATAGTTGTTTCACAGTGCATGGATGAGCTGGATAGTTGTTTCACAGTGCATGGATGAGCTGGATAGTTGTTTCACAGTGCATGGATGAGCTGGA
Source organism: Siphonodentalium dalli (assembly GCA_032622095.1). Taxonomy (NCBI): domain Eukaryota; kingdom Metazoa; phylum Mollusca; class Scaphopoda; order Gadilida; family Siphonodentaliidae; genus Siphonodentalium; species Siphonodentalium dalli. The sequence goes on along the minus strand of CP136064.1, from coordinate 45,252,803 downwards.
TAGTTGTTTCACAGTGCATGGATGAACTGGATAGTTGTTTCACAGTGCATGGATGAGCTGGATAGTTGTTTCATAGTGCATGGATGAGCTGGATAGTTGTTTCACAGTGCATGGATGAGCTAGATAGTTGTTTCACAGTGCATGGATGAGCTGGATAGTTGTTTCATAGTGCATGGATGAGCTGGATAGTTGTTTCACAGTGAATGGATGAGCTGGATAGTTGTTTCACAGTGCATGGATGAGCTGGATAGTTGTTTCATAGTGCATGGATGAGCTGGATAGTTGTTTCACAGTGCATGGATGAGCTGGATAGTTGTTTCACAGTGAATGGATGAGCTGGATAGTTGTTTCACAGTGCATGGATGAGCTGGATAGTTGTTTCATAGTGCATGGATGAGCTGGATAGTTGTTTCACAGTGAATGGATGAGCTGGATAGTTGTTTCACAGTGAATGGATGAGCTGGATAGTTGTTTCACAGTGCATGGATGAGCTGGATAGTTGTTTCATAGTGCATGGATGAGCTGGATAGTTGTTTCACAGTGCATGGATGAGCTGGATAGTTGTTTCACAGTGAATGGATGAGCTGGATAGTTGTTTCACAGTGCATGGATGAGCTGGATAGTTGTTTCATAGTGCATGGATGAGCTGGATAGTTGTTTCACAGTGAATGGATGAGCTGGATAGTTGTTTCACAGTGCATGGATGAGCTGGATAGTTGTTTCATAGTGCATGGATGAGCTGGAAAGTTGTTTCACAGTGCATGGATGAGCTAGATAGTTGTTTCACAGTGCATGGATGAGCTGGATAGTTGTTTCACAGTGCATGGATGAGCTGGACAGTTGTTTCACAATGCATGGATGAGCTGGATAGTTGCTTCACAGTGCATGGATGAGATGGATAGTTGTTTCACAGTGCATGGATGAGCTGGATAGTTGTTTCACAGTGCATGGATGAGCTGGATAGTTGTTTCACAGTGCATGGATGAGCTAGATAGTTGTTTCACAGTGCATGGATGAGCTGGATAGTTGTTTCACCGTGCATGGATGAGCTAGATAGTTGTTTCACAGTGCATGGATGAGCTGGATAGTGGGTTCACAGTGCATGGATGAGCTGGATAGTTGTTTCACAGTGCATGGATGAGCTGGATAGTTGCTTCACAGTGCATGAATGAGATGGATAGTTGTTTCACAGTGCATGGATGAGCTGGATAGTTGTTTCACAGTGCATGGATGAGCTAGATAGTTGTTTCACAGTGCATGGATGAGATGGATAGTTGTTTCACAGTGCAAGGATGAGCTGGATAGTTGTTTCACAGTGCATGGATGAGCTGGATAGTTGTTTCACAGTGCATGGATGAGCTGGATAGTTGTTTCACAGTGCATGGATGAGCTGGATAGTTGTTTCACAGTGCATGGATGAGCTGGATAGTTGCTTCACAGTGCATGAATGAGATGGATAGTTGTTTCACAGTGCATGGATGAGCTGGATGGTTGTTTCACAGTGCATGGATGAGCTAGATAGTTGTTTCACAGTGCATGGATGAGCTGGATAGTTGTTTCACAGTGCATGGATGAGCTAGATAGTTGTTTCACAGTGCATGGATGAGCTGGATAGTTGTTTCACAGTGCATGGATGAGCTAGATAGTTGTTTCACAGTGCATGGATGAGCTGGATAGTTGTTTCACAGTGCATGGATGAGCTAGATAGTTGTTTCACAGTGCATGGATGAGATGGATAGTTGTTTCACAGTGCATGGATGAGCTGGATAGTTGTTTCACAGTGCATGGATGAGCTGGATAGTTGTTTCACAGTGCATGGATGAGCTGGATAGTTGTTTCACAGTGCATGGATGAACTGGATAGTTGTTTCATAGTGCATGGATGAGCTAGATAGTTGTTTCACAGTGCATGGATGAGATGGATAGTTGTTTCACAGTGCATGGATGAGCTGGATAGTTGTTTCACAGTGCATGGATGAGCTGGATAGTTGTTTCACAGTGCATGGATGAGCTGGATAGTTGCTTCACAGTGCGTGGATGAGCTGGATAGTTGTTTCACAGTGCATGGATGAGATGGATAGTTGTTTCACAGTGCATGGATGAGCTGGATAGCTGTTTCACAGTGCATGGATGAGCTGGATAGTTGTTTCACAGTGCATGGATGAGCTGGATAGTTGTTTCACAGTGCATTGGTGAGCTGGATAGTTGTTTCACAGTGCATGGATGAGCTGGATAGTTGTTTCACAGTGCATGGATGAGATGGATAGTTGTTTCACAGTGCATGGATGAGATGGATAGTTGTTTCACAGTGCATGGATGAGCTGGATAGTTGTTTCACAGTGCATGGATGAGCTTGATAGTTGTTTCACAGTGCATGGATGAGCTAGATAGTTGTTTCACAGTGCATGGATGAGCTGAATAGTTGTTTCACAGTGCATGGATGAGCTGGATAGTTGTTTCACAGTGCATGGATGAGCTGGATAGTTGTTTCACAGTGCATGGATGAGCTGGATAGTTGTTTCACAGTGCATGGATGAGCTGGATAGTTGTTTCACAGTGCATGGATGAGCTGGATAGTTGTTTCACAGTGCATGGATGAGCTAGATAGTTGTTTCACAGTGCATGGATGAGCTGAATAGTTGTTTCACAGTGCATGGATGAGCTGGATAGTTGTTTCACAGTGCATGGATGAGCTAGATAGTTGTTTCACAGTGCATGGATGAGCTGGATAGTTGTTTCACAGTGCATGGATGAGCTGGATAGTTGTTTCACAGTGCATGGATGAGCTGGATAGTTGTTTCACAGTGCATGGATGAGCTGGATAGTTGTTTCACAGTGCATGGATGAACTGGATAGTTGTTTCACAGTGAATGGATGAGCTAGATAGTTGTTTCACAGTGCATGGATGAGATGGATAGTTGTTTCACAGTGAATGGATGAGCTGGATAGTTGTTTCACAGTGAATGGATGAGCTGGATAGTTGTTTCACAGTGCATGGATGAGCTAGATAGTTGTTTCACAGTGCATGGATGAGCTGGATAGTTGTTTCACAGTGCATGGATGAGCTGGATAGTTGTTTCACAGTGCATGGATGAGCTGGATAGTGGTTTCACAGTGCATGGATGAGCTGGATAGTTGTTTCACAGTGCATGGATGAGCTGGATAGTTGCTTCACAGTGCATGAATGAGCTGGATAGTTGTTTCACAGTGCATGGATGAGCTGGATAGTTGTTTCACAGTGCATGGATGAGCTAGATAGTTGTTTCACAGTGCATGGATGAGCTAGATAGTTGTTTCACAGTGCATGGATGAGATGGATAGTTGTTTCACAGTGCATGGATGAGCTGGATAGTTGTTTCACAGTGCATGGATGAGCTGGATAGTTGTTTCACAGTGCATGGATGAGCTGGATAGTTGTTTCACAGTGCATGGATGAGCTTGATAGCTGTTTCACAGTGCATGGATGAGCTAGATAGTTGTTTCACAGTGCATGGATGAGATGGATAGTTGTTTCACAGTGCATGGATGAGCTGGATAGTTGTTTCACAGTGCATGGATGAGCTGGATAGTTGTTTCACAGTGCATGGATGAGCTGGATAGTGGTTTCACAGTGCATGGATGAGCTGGATAGTTGTTTCACAGTGCATGGATGAGCTGGATAGTTGCTTCACAGTGCATGAATGAGCTGGATAGTTGTTTCACAGTGCATGGATGAGCTGGATAATTGTTTCACAGTGCATGGATGAGCTGGATAGTTGCTTCACAGTGTATGGATGAGCTAGATAGTTGTTTCACAGTGCATGGATGAGCTGGATAGTTGTTTCATAGTGCATGGATGAGATGGATAGTTGTTTCACAGTGCATGGATGAGCTAGATAGTTGTTTCACAGTGCATGGATGAGCTGGATAGTTGTTTCACAGTGGCATGGATGAGCTGGATAGTTGTTTCACAGTGGCATGGATGAGATGGATAGTTGTTTCACAGTGGCATGGATGAGCTGGATAGTTGTTTCACAGTGGCATGGATGAGATGGATAGTTGTTTCACAGTGGCATGGATGAGATGGATAGTTGTTTCACAGTGGCATGGATGAGATGGATAGTTGTTTCACAGTGGCATGGATGAGATGGATAGTTGTTTCACAGTGGCATGGATGAGATGGATAGTTGTTTCACAGTGGCATGGATGAGCTGGATAGTTGTTTCACAGTGGCATGGATGAGATGGATAGTTGTTTCACAGTGGCATGGATGAGCTGGATAGTTGTTTCACAGTGGCATGGATGAGATGGATAGTTGTTTCACAGTGCATGGATGAGCTGGATAGTTGTTTCACAGTGCATGGATGAGCTGGATAGTTGTTTCACAGTGCATGGATGAGCTGGATAGTTGTTTCACAGTGCATGGATGAGCTGGATAGTTGTTTCACAGTGCATGGATGAGCTGGATAGTTGTTTCACAGTGCATGGATGAGCTGGATAGTTGTTTCACAGTGCATGGATGAGCTGGATAGTTGTTTCACAGTGCATGGATGAGCTGGATAGTTGTTTCACAGTGGCATGGATGAGATGGATAGTTGTTTCACAGTGCGTGGATGAGCTGGATAGTTGTTTCACACTGCATGGATGAGCTGGATAGTTGTTTCACAGTGCATGGATGAGCTGGATAGTTGTTTCACAGTGCATGGATGAGCTGGATAGTTGTTTCACAGTGCATGGATGAGCTGGATAGTTGTTTCACAGTGCATGGATGAGCTGGATAGTTGTTTCACAGTGCATGGATGAGCTGGATAGTTGTTTCACAGTGGCATGGATGAGATGGATAGTTGTTTCACAGTGCGTGGATGAGCTGGATAGTTGTTTCACACTGCATGGATGAGCTGGATAGTTGTTTCACAGTGCATGGATGAGCTGGATAGTTGTTTCACATTGCATGGATGAGCTGGATAGTTGTTTCACAGTGCATGGATGAGCTAGATAGTTGTTTCACAGTGGCATGGATGAGCTGGATAGTTGTTTCACAGTTCATGGATGAGATGGATAGTTGTTTCACAGTGGCATGGATGAGATGGATAGTTGTTTCACAGTGGCATGGATGAGTTGGATAGTTGTTTCACAGTGGCATGGATGAGATGGATAGTTGTTTCACAGTTCATGGATGAGATGGATAGTTGTTTCACAGTGGCATGGATGAGATGGATAGTTGTTTCACAGTGGCATGGATGAGTTGGATAGTTGTTTCACAGTGGCATGGATGAGATGGATAGTTGTTTCACAGTGGCATGGATGAGATGGATAGTTGTTTCACAGTGGCATGGATGAGATGGATAGTTGTTTCACAGTGGCATGGATGAGTTGGATAATTGTTTCACAGTGGCATGGATGAGTTGGATAGTTGTTTCACAGTGGCAGGGTGAGTTGGATAGTTGTTTCACAGTGGCATGGATGAGATGGATAGTTGTTTCACAGTGGCATGGATGAGTTGGATAGTTGTTTCACAGTGGCATGGATGAGATGGATAGTTGTTTCACAGTGGCAGGATGAGCTGGATAGTTGTCTCACAGTGGCATGGATGAGATGGATAGTTGTTTCACAGTGGCAGGATGAGCTGGATAGTTGTCTCACAGTGGCATGGATGAGTTGGATAGTTGTTTCACAGTGGCATGGATGAGATGGATAGTTGTTTCACAGTGGCAGGATGAGATGGATAGTTGTTTCACAGTGGCATGGATGAGATGGATAGTTGTCTCACAGTGGCATGGATGAGATGGATAGTTGTTTCACAGTGGCAGGATGAGCTGGATAGTTGTCTCACAGTGGCATGGATGAGATGGATAGTTGTTTCACAGTGGCAGGATGAGCAGGATAGTTGTTTCACAGTGGCATGGATGAGCTGGATAGTTGTTTCACAGTGGCATGGGTGAGATGGATAGTTGTCTCACAGTGGCATGGATGAGATGGATAGTTGTCTCACAGTGGCATGGATGAGATGGATAGTTGTTTCACAGTGGCAGGATGAGCTGGATAATTGTTTCACAGTGGCATGGATGAGCTGGATAGTTGTTTCACAGTGGCATGGGTGAGATGGATAGTTGTTTCACAGTGGCTGGATGAGATGGATAGTTGTTTCACAGTGCCTGGATGAGCTGGATAGTTGTTTCACAGTGGCATGGATGAGATGGATAGTTGTTTCACAGTGCATGGATGAGATGGATAGTTGTTTCACAGTGGCATGGATGAGCTGGATAGTTGTTTCACAGTGCATGGGTGAGATGGATAGTTGTTTCACAGTGGCATGGATGAGCTGGATAGTTGTTTCACAGTGCATGGGTGAGATGGATAGTTGTTTCACAGTGCATGGATGAGCTGGATAGTTGTTTCACAGTGGCATGGATGAGCTGGATAGTTGTTTCACAGTGCATGGGTGAGATGGATATTTGTTTCACAGTGGCATGGATGAGCAGGATAGTTGTTTCACAGTGGCATGGATGAGATGGATAGTTGTTTCACAGTGGCAGGATGAGCTGGATAATTGTTTCACAGTGGCATGGATGAGATGGATAGTTGTTTCACAGTGGCATGGATGAGCAGGATAGTTGTTTCACAGTGGCATGGATGAGATGGATAGTTGTTTCACAGTGGCAGGATGAGCTGGATAGTTGTTTCACAGTGGCAGGATGAGATAGATAGTTGTTTCACAGTGCATGGATGAGATGGATAGTTGTTTCACAGTGGCATGGATGAGATGGATAGTTGTTTCACAGTGCATGGATGAGATAGATAGTTGTTTCACAGTGGCATGGATGAGATGGATAGTTGTTTCACAGTGGCATGGATGAGCTGGATAGTTGTTTCACAGTGGCATGGATGAGATGGATAGTTGTTTCACAGTGGCAGGATGAGATAGATAGTTGTTTCACAGTGCATGGATGAGATGGATAGTTGTTTCACAGTGGCATGGATGAGATAGATAGTTGTTTCACAGTGCATGGATGAGATGGATAGTTGTTTCACAGTGGCAGGATGAGATAGATAGTTGTTTCACAGTGGCAGGATGAGATAGATAGTTGTTTCACAGTGCATGGATGAGCTGGATAGTTGTTTCACAGTGGCATGGATGAGATAGATAGTTGTTTCACAGTGCATGGATGAGATGGATAGTTGTTTCACAGTGGCATGGATGAGATAGATAGTTGTTTCACAGTGCATGGATGAGATAGATAGTTGTTTCACAGTGGCAGGATGAGATGGATAGTTGTTTCACAGTGGCATGATGAGATGGATAGTTGTTTCACAGTGGCATGATGAGATGGATAGTTGTTTCATAGTGGCATGGATGAGATGGATAGTTGTTTCATAGTGACATGGATGAGATGGATAGTTGTTTCACAGTGGCAGGATGAGTTGGATAGTTGTTTCACAGTGGCATGATGAGATGGATAGTTGTTTCACAGTGCATGGATGAGATGGATAGTTGTTTCACAGTGCATGGATGAGATGGATAGTTGTTTCACAGTGGCAGGATGAGCTGGATAGTTGTTTCACAGTGCATGGATGAGTTGGATAGTTGTTTCACAGTACATGGATGAGATGGATAGTTGTTTCACAGTGCATGGATGAGATGGATAGTTGTTTCACAGTGCATGGATGAGATGGATAGTTGTTTCACAGTGGCAGGATGAGCTGGATAGTTGTTTCACAGTGCATGGATGAGCTGGATAGTTGTTTCACAGTGCATGGATGAGTTGGATAGTTGTTTCACAGTGGCAGGATGAGATGGATAGTTGTTTCACAGTGCATGGATGAGTTGGATAGTTGTTTCACAGTACATGGATGAGATGGATAGTTGTTTCACAGTGCATGGATGAGATGGATAGTTGTTTCACAGTGCATGGATGAGATGGATAGTTGTTTCACAGTGGCAGGATGAGCTGGATAGTTGTTTCACAGTGCATGGATGAGTTGGATAGTTGTTTCACAGTACATGGATGAGATGGATAGTTGTTTCACAGTGCATGGATGAGATGGATAGTTGTTTCACAGTGCATGGATGAGATGGATAGTTGTTTCACAGTGGCAGGATGAGCTGGATAGTTGTTTCACAGTGCATGGATGAGCTGGATAGTTGTTTCACAGTGCATGGATGAGTTGGATAGTTGTTTCACAGTGGCAGGATGAGCTGGATAGTTGTTTCACAGTGCATGGATGAGCTGGATAGTTGTTTCACAGTGCATGGATGAGCTGGATAGTTGTTTCACAGTGCATGGATGAGCTGGATAGTTGTTTCACAGTGGCAGGATGAGCTGGATAGTTGTTTCACAGTGCATGGATGAGTTGGATAGTTGTTTCACAGTGGCATGGATGAGATGGATAGTTGTTTCACAGTGGCATGGATGAGATGGATAGTTGTCTCACAGTGGCATGGATGAGATGGATAGTTGTTTCACAGTGGCAGGATGAGATGGATAGTTGTTTCACAGTGGCAGGATGAGTTGGATAGTTGTTTCACAGTGCATGGATGAGATGGATAGTTGTTTCACAGTGGCATGGATGAGATGGATAGTTGTTTCACAGTGGCATGGATGAGATGGATAGTTGTTTCACAGTGGCATGGATGAGATGGATAGTTGTTTCACAGTGGCATGGATGAGATGGATAGTTGTTTCACAGTGGCATGGATGAGATGGATAGTTGTTTCACAGTGGCATGGATGAGCTGGATAGTTGTTTCACAGTGGCATGGATGAGATGGATAGTTGTTTCACAGTGGCATGGATGAGCTGGATAGTTGTTTCACAGTGGCATGGATGAGATGGATAGTTGTTTCACAGTGGCATGGATGAGATGTATAGTTGTTTCACAGTGGCATGGATGAGCTGGATAGTTGTTTCACAGTGGCATGGATGAGATGGATAGTTGTTTCACAGTGGCATGGATGAGATGGATAGTTGTTTCACAGTGGCATGGATGAGCTGGATAGTTGTTTCACAGTGGCATGGATGAGCTGGATAGTTGTTTCACAGTGGCATGGATGAGATGGATAGTTGTTTCACAGTGGCATGGATGAGCTGGATAGTTGTTTCACAGTGGCATGGATGAGCTGGATAGTTGTTTCACAGTGGCATGGATGAGCTGGATAGTTGTTTCACAGTGGCATGGATGAGCTGGATAGTTGTTTCACAGTGGCAGGATGAGATGGATAGTTGTTTCACAGTGGCAGGATGAGCTGGATAGTTGTTTCACAGTGGCATGGATGAGATGGATAGTTATTTCACAGTGGCAGGATGAGATGGATAGTTGTTTCACAGTGGCATGGATGAGCTGGATAGTTGTTTCACAGTGGCATGGATGAGATGGATAGTTGTTTCACAGTGGCATGGATGAGCTGGATAGTTGTTTCACAGTGGCAGGATGAGATGGATAGTTGTTTCACAGTGGCAGGATGAGATGGATAGTTGTTTCACAGTGGCATGGATGAGATGGATGGTTGTTTCACAGTGGCATGGATGAGATGGATAGTTATTTCACAGTGGCAGGATGAGATGGATAGTTGTTTCACAGTGGCATGGATGAGCTGGATAGTTGGTTCACAGTGGCATGGATGAGATGGATAGTTGTTTCACAGTGCATGGATGAGCTGGATAGTTGTTTCACAGTGCATGGATGAGCTGGATAGTTGTTTCACAGTGCATGGATGAGATGGATAGTTGTTTCACAGTGGCATGGATGAGCTGGATAGTTGGTTCACAGTGCATGGATGAGCTGGATAGTTGTTTCACAGTGTATGGATGAGCTGGATAGTTGTTTCACAGTGGCATGGATGAGCTGGATAGTTGTTTCACAGTACCAGGATGAGATGGATAGTTGTTTCACAGTACCAGGATGAGATGGATAGTTGTTTCACAGTGGCAGGATGAGCTGGATAGTTGTTTCACAGTGGCATGGATGAGATGGATAGTTGTTTCACAGTGGCATGGATGAGATGGATAGTTGTTTCACAGTGACAGGATGAGTTGGATAGTTGTTTCACAGTGGCATGGATGAGTTGGATAGTTGTTTCACAGTGGCATGGATGAGATGGATAGTTGTTTCACAGTGACAGGATGAGATGGATAGTTGTTTCACAGTGGCATGGATGAGTTGGATAGTTGTTTCACAGTGGCATGGATGAGCTGGATAGTTGTTTCACAGTGGCATGGATGAGTTGGATAGTTGTTTCACAGTGGCATGGATGAGTTGGATAGTTGTTTCACAGTGGCATGGATGAGTTGGATAGTTGTTTCACAGTGGCATGGATGAGTTGGATAGTTGTTTCACAGTGGCATGGATGAGTTGGATAGTTGTTTCACAGTGGCATGGATGAGATGGATAGTTGTTTCACAGTGACAGGATGAGATGGATAGTTGTTTCACAGTGGCATGGATGAGTTGGATAGTTGTTTCACAGTGGCATGGATGAGCTGGATAGTTGTTTCACAGTGGCATGGATGAGATGGATAGTTGTTTCACAGTGGCATGGATGAGATGGAAAGTTGTTTCACAGTGGCATGGATGAGCTGGATAGTTGTTTCACAGTGGCATGGATGAGTTGGATAGTTGTTTCACAGTGGCAGGATGAGCTGGATAGTTGTTTCACAGTGGCAGGATGAGATGGATAGTTGTTTCACAGTGGCAGGATGAGATGGATAGTTGTTTCACAGTGGCATGGATGAGATGGATAGTTGTCTCACAGTGGCAGGATGAGATGGATAGTTGTTTCACAGTGGCAGGATGAGATGGATAGTTGTTTCACAGTGGCATGGATGAGCTGGATAGTTGTCTCACAGTGGCAGGATGAGATGGATAGTTGTTTCACAGTGGCATGGATGAGCTGGATAGTTGTTTCACAGTGCATGGATGAGATGGATAGTTGTTTCACAGTGGCAGGATGAGATGGATAGTTGTTTCACAGTGGCATGGATGAGATGGATAGTTGTTTCACAGTGGCATGGATGAGATGGATAGTTGTTTCACAGTGGCATGGATGAGATGGATAGTTGTTTCACAGTGACAGGATGAGATGGATAGTTGTTTCACAGTGGCAGGATGAGATGGATAGTTGTTTCACAGTGGCATGGATGAGCTGGATAGTTGTTTCACAGTGCATGGATGAGATGGATAGTTGTTTCACAGTGGCAGGATGAGATGGATAGTTGTTTCACAGTGGCATGGATGAGATGGATAGTTGTTTCACAGTGGCATGGATGAGATGGATAGTTGTTTCACAGTGGCAGGATGAGCTGGATAGTTGTTTCACAGTGGCAGGATGAGATGGATAGTTGTTTCACAGTGGCATGGATGAGATGGATAGTTGTTTCACAGTGGCAGGATGAGCTGGATAGTTGTTTCACAGTGGCAGGATGAGATGGATAGTTGTTTCACAGTGGCAGGATGAGATGGATAGTTGTTTCACAGTGGCATGGATGAGATGGATAGTTGTTTCACAGTGGCAGGATGAGCTGGATAGTTGTTTCACAGTGGCAGGATGAGATGGATAGTTGTTTCACAGTGCATGGATGAGATGGATAGTTGTTTCACAGTGGCAGGATGAGTTGGATAGTTGTTTCACAGTGGCATGGATGAGATGGATAGTTGTTTCACAGTGCATGGATGAGATGGATAGTTGTTTCACAGTGGCATGGATGAGATGGATAGTTGTTTCACAGTGCCTGGATGAGATGGATAGTTGTTTCACAGTGGCAGGATGAGCTGGATAGTTGTTTCACAGTGGCAGGATGAGATGGATAGTTGTTTCACAGTGGCAGGATGAGATGGATAGTTGTTTCACAGTGGCATGGATGAGATGGATAGTTGTTTCACAGTGGCAGGATGAGATGGATAGTTGTTTCACAGTGGCATGGATGAGATGGATAGTTGTTTCACAGTGGCATGGATGAGATGGATAGTTGTTTCACAGTGCCTGGATGAGATGGATAGTTGTTTCACAGTGGCATGGATGAGATGGATAGTTGTTTCACAGTGGCATGGATGAGATGGATAGTTGTTTCACAGTGGCATGGATGAGATGGATAGTTGTTTCACAGTGGCAGGATGAGATGGATAGTTGTTTCACAGTGGCATGGATGAGATGGATAGTTGTTTCACAGTGCATGGATGAGCTGGATAGTTGTTTCACAGTGGCAGGATGAGATGGATAGTTGTTTCACAGTGGCAGGATGAGATGGATAGTTGTTTCACAGTGGCAGGATGAGATGGATAGTTGTTTCACAGTGGCAGGATGAGATGGATAGTTGTTTCACAGTGGCAGGATGAGATGGATAGTTGTTTCACAGTGGCATGGATGAGATGGATAGTTGTTTCACAGTGGCATGGATGAGATGGATAGTTGTTTCACAGTGGCAGGATGAGATGGATAGTTGTTTCACAGTGGCATGGATGAGATGGATAGTTGTTTCACAGTGCATGGATGAGATGGATAGTTGTTTCTCAGTGGCAGGATGAGATGGATAGTTGTTTCACAGTGCCTGGATGAGATGGATAGTTGTTTCACAGTGGCATGGATGAGATGGATAGTTGTTTCACAGTGCCTGGATGAGATGGATAGTTGTTTCACAGTGCCTGGATGAGATGGATAGTTGTTTCACAGTGGCATGGATGAGATGGATAGTTGTTTCACAGTGCCTGGATGAGATGGATAGTTGTTTCACAGTGGCATGGATGAGATGGATAGTTGTTTCACAGTGGCATGGATGAGATGGATAGTTGTTTCACAGTGCCTGGATGAGATGGATAGTTGTTTCACAGTGGCATGGATGAGATGGATAGTTGTTTCACAGTGCCTGGATGAGATGGATAGTTGTTTCACAGTGGCAGGATGAGATGGATAGTTGTTTCACAGTGGCATGGATGAGATGGATAGTTGTTTCACAGTGCATGGATGAGATGGATAGTTGTTTCACAGTGGCAGGATGAGATGGATAGTTGTTTCACAGTGCCTGGATGAGATGGATAGTTGTTTCACAGTGGCAGGATGAGATGGATAGTTGTTTCACAGTGGCAGGATGAGATGGATAGTTGTTTCACAGTGGCAGGATGAGATGGATAGTTGTTTCACAGTGCATGGATGAGCTGGACAGTTGTTTCACAGTGCATGGATGAGCTGGATAGTTGTTTCACAGTGGCAGGATGAGATGGATAGTTGTTTCACAGTGGCATGGATGAGATGGATAGTTGTTTCACAGTGCATGGATGAGATGGATAGTTGTTTCACAGTGGCAGGATGAGATGGATAGTTGTTTCACAGTGCATGGATGAGCTGGACAGTTGTTTCACAGTGCATGGATGAGATGGATAGTTGTTTCACAGTGCATGGATGAGATGGATAGTTGTTTCACAGTGCATGGATGAGATGGATAGTTGTTTCACAGTGGCATGGATGAGATGGATAGTTGTTTCATAGTGGCATGGATGAGTTGGATAGTTGTTTCACAGTGGCATGGATGAGTTGGATAGTTGTTTCACAGTGGCATGGATGAGTTGGATAGTTGTTTCACAGTGCATGGATGAGTTGGATAGTTGTTTCACAGTGGCATGGATGAGCTAGATAGTTGTTTCACAGTGGCATGGATGAGCTAGATAGTTGTTTCACAGTGCATGGATGAGCTGGATAGTTGTTTCATAGTGGCATGGATGAGCTAGATAGTTGTTTCACAGTGCATGGATGAGCTGGATAGTTGTTTCATAGTGGCATGGATGAGCTGGATAGTTGTTTCATAGTGGCATGGATGAGCTGGATAGTTGTTTCATAGTGGCATGGATGAGCTGGATAGTTGTTTCACAGTGCATGGATGAGCTGGATAGTTGTTTCATAGTGGCATGGATGAGCTAGATAGTTGTTTCACAGTGGCATGGATGAGATGGATAGTTGTTTCACAGTGGCATGGATGAGATGGATAGTTGTTTCACAGTGGCATGGATGAGCTAGATAGTTGTTTCACAGTGGCATGGATGAGATGGATAGTTGTTTCACAGTGGCATGGATGAGATGGATAGTTGTTTCACAGTGGCATGGATGAGATGGATAGTTGTTTCACAGTGGCATGGATGAGATGGATAGTTGTTTCACAGTGGCATGGATGAGCTGGATAGTTGTTTCACAGTGGCATGGATGAGATGGATAGTTGTTTCACAGTGGCATGGATGAGCTGGATAGTTGTTTCACAGTGGCATGGATGAGATGGATAGTTGTTTCACAGTGCATGGATGAGCTGGATAGTTGTTTCACAGTGCATGGATGAGCTGGATAGTTGTTTCACAGTGCATGGATGAGCTGGATAGTTGTTTCACAGTGCATGGATGAGCTGGATAGTTGTTTCACAGTGCATGGATGAGCTGGATAGTTGTTTCACAGTGCATGGATGAGCTGGATAGTTGTTTCACAGTGCATGGATGAGCTGGATAGTTGTTTCACAGTGCATGGATGAGCTGGATAGTTGTTTCACAGTGGCATGGATGAGATGGATAGTTGTTTCACAGTGCGTGGATGAGCTGGATAGTTGTTTCACACTGCATGGATGAGCTGGATAGTTGTTTCACAGTGCATGGATGAGCTGGATAGTTGTTTCACAGTGCATGGATGAGCTGGATAGTTGTTTCACAGTGCATGGATGAGCTGGATAGTTGTTTCACAGTGCATGGATGAGCTGGATAGTTGTTTCACAGTGCATGGATGAGCTGGATAGTTGTTTCACAGTGGCATGGATGAGATGGATAGTTGTTTCACAGTGCGTGGATGAGCTGGATAGTTGTTTCACACTGCATGGATGAGCTGGATAGTTGTTTCACAGTGCATGGATGAGCTGGATAGTTGTTTCACATTGCATGGATGAGCTGGATAGTTGTTTCACAGTGCATGGATGAGCTAGATAGTTGTTTCACAGTGGCATGGATGAGCTGGATAGTTGTTTCACAGTTCATGGATGAGATGGATAGTTGTTTCACAGTGGCATGGA
This sequence comes from Siphonodentalium dalli, assembly GCA_032622095.1. Classification (NCBI taxonomy): domain Eukaryota; kingdom Metazoa; phylum Mollusca; class Scaphopoda; order Gadilida; family Siphonodentaliidae; genus Siphonodentalium; species Siphonodentalium dalli. Next base: position 45,237,798 of record CP136064.1, on the reverse strand, counting down.
TGAGATGGATAGTTGTTTCACAGTGGCATGGATGAGTTGGATAGTTGTTTCACAGTGGCATGGATGAGATGGATAGTTGTTTCACAGTTCATGGATGAGATGGATAGTTGTTTCACAGTGGCATGGATGAGATGGATAGTTGTTTCACAGTGGCATGGATGAGTTGGATAGTTGTTTCACAGTGGCATGGATGAGATGGATAGTTGTTTCACAGTGGCATGGATGAGATGGATAGTTGTTTCACAGTGGCATGGATGAGATGGATAGTTGTTTCACAGTGGCATGGATGAGTTGGATAATTGTTTCACAGTGGCATGGATGAGTTGGATAGTTGTTTCACAGTGGCAGGGTGAGTTGGATAGTTGTTTCACAGTGGCATGGATGAGATGGATAGTTGTTTCACAGTGGCATGGATGAGTTGGATAGTTGTTTCACAGTGGCATGGATGAGATGGATAGTTGTTTCACAGTGGCAGGATGAGCTGGATAGTTGTCTCACAGTGGCATGGATGAGATGGATAGTTGTTTCACAGTGGCAGGATGAGCTGGATAGTTGTCTCACAGTGGCATGGATGAGTTGGATAGTTGTTTCACAGTGGCATGGATGAGATGGATAGTTGTTTCACAGTGGCAGGATGAGATGGATAGTTGTTTCACAGTGGCATGGATGAGATGGATAGTTGTCTCACAGTGGCATGGATGAGATGGATAGTTGTTTCACAGTGGCAGGATGAGCTGGATAGTTGTCTCACAGTGGCATGGATGAGATGGATAGTTGTTTCACAGTGGCAGGATGAGCAGGATAGTTGTTTCACAGTGGCATGGATGAGCTGGATAGTTGTTTCACAGTGGCATGGGTGAGATGGATAGTTGTCTCACAGTGGCATGGATGAGATGGATAGTTGTCTCACAGTGGCATGGATGAGATGGATAGTTGTTTCACAGTGGCAGGATGAGCTGGATAATTGTTTCACAGTGGCATGGATGAGCTGGATAGTTGTTTCACAGTGGCATGGGTGAGATGGATAGTTGTTTCACAGTGGCTGGATGAGATGGATAGTTGTTTCACAGTGCCTGGATGAGCTGGATAGTTGTTTCACAGTGGCATGGATGAGATGGATAGTTGTTTCACAGTGCATGGATGAGATGGATAGTTGTTTCACAGTGGCATGGATGAGCTGGATAGTTGTTTCACAGTGCATGGGTGAGATGGATAGTTGTTTCACAGTGGCATGGATGAGCTGGATAGTTGTTTCACAGTGCATGGGTGAGATGGATAGTTGTTTCACAGTGCATGGATGAGCTGGATAGTTGTTTCACAGTGGCATGGATGAGCTGGATAGTTGTTTCACAGTGCATGGGTGAGATGGATATTTGTTTCACAGTGGCATGGATGAGCAGGATAGTTGTTTCACAGTGGCATGGATGAGATGGATAGTTGTTTCACAGTGGCAGGATGAGCTGGATAATTGTTTCACAGTGGCATGGATGAGATGGATAGTTGTTTCACAGTGGCATGGATGAGCAGGATAGTTGTTTCACAGTGGCATGGATGAGATGGATAGTTGTTTCACAGTGGCAGGATGAGCTGGATAGTTGTTTCACAGTGGCAGGATGAGATAGATAGTTGTTTCACAGTGCATGGATGAGATGGATAGTTGTTTCACAGTGGCATGGATGAGATGGATAGTTGTTTCACAGTGCATGGATGAGATAGATAGTTGTTTCACAGTGGCATGGATGAGATGGATAGTTGTTTCACAGTGGCATGGATGAGCTGGATAGTTGTTTCACAGTGGCATGGATGAGATGGATAGTTGTTTCACAGTGGCAGGATGAGATAGATAGTTGTTTCACAGTGCATGGATGAGATGGATAGTTGTTTCACAGTGGCATGGATGAGATAGATAGTTGTTTCACAGTGCATGGATGAGATGGATAGTTGTTTCACAGTGGCAGGATGAGATAGATAGTTGTTTCACAGTGGCAGGATGAGATAGATAGTTGTTTCACAGTGCATGGATGAGCTGGATAGTTGTTTCACAGTGGCATGGATGAGATAGATAGTTGTTTCACAGTGCATGGATGAGATGGATAGTTGTTTCACAGTGGCATGGATGAGATAGATAGTTGTTTCACAGTGCATGGATGAGATAGATAGTTGTTTCACAGTGGCAGGATGAGATGGATAGTTGTTTCACAGTGGCATGATGAGATGGATAGTTGTTTCACAGTGGCATGATGAGATGGATAGTTGTTTCATAGTGGCATGGATGAGATGGATAGTTGTTTCATAGTGACATGGATGAGATGGATAGTTGTTTCACAGTGGCAGGATGAGTTGGATAGTTGTTTCACAGTGGCATGATGAGATGGATAGTTGTTTCACAGTGCATGGATGAGATGGATAGTTGTTTCACAGTGCATGGATGAGATGGATAGTTGTTTCACAGTGGCAGGATGAGCTGGATAGTTGTTTCACAGTGCATGGATGAGTTGGATAGTTGTTTCACAGTACATGGATGAGATGGATAGTTGTTTCACAGTGCATGGATGAGATGGATAGTTGTTTCACAGTGCATGGATGAGATGGATAGTTGTTTCACAGTGGCAGGATGAGCTGGATAGTTGTTTCACAGTGCATGGATGAGCTGGATAGTTGTTTCACAGTGCATGGATGAGTTGGATAGTTGTTTCACAGTGGCAGGATGAGATGGATAGTTGTTTCACAGTGCATGGATGAGTTGGATAGTTGTTTCACAGTACATGGATGAGATGGATAGTTGTTTCACAGTGCATGGATGAGATGGATAGTTGTTTCACAGTGCATGGATGAGATGGATAGTTGTTTCACAGTGGCAGGATGAGCTGGATAGTTGTTTCACAGTGCATGGATGAGTTGGATAGTTGTTTCACAGTACATGGATGAGATGGATAGTTGTTTCACAGTGCATGGATGAGATGGATAGTTGTTTCACAGTGCATGGATGAGATGGATAGTTGTTTCACAGTGGCAGGATGAGCTGGATAGTTGTTTCACAGTGCATGGATGAGCTGGATAGTTGTTTCACAGTGCATGGATGAGTTGGATAGTTGTTTCACAGTGGCAGGATGAGCTGGATAGTTGTTTCACAGTGCATGGATGAGCTGGATAGTTGTTTCACAGTGCATGGATGAGCTGGATAGTTGTTTCACAGTGCATGGATGAGCTGGATAGTTGTTTCACAGTGGCAGGATGAGCTGGATAGTTGTTTCACAGTGCATGGATGAGTTGGATAGTTGTTTCACAGTGGCATGGATGAGATGGATAGTTGTTTCACAGTGGCATGGATGAGATGGATAGTTGTCTCACAGTGGCATGGATGAGATGGATAGTTGTTTCACAGTGGCAGGATGAGATGGATAGTTGTTTCACAGTGGCAGGATGAGTTGGATAGTTGTTTCACAGTGCATGGATGAGATGGATAGTTGTTTCACAGTGGCATGGATGAGATGGATAGTTGTTTCACAGTGGCATGGATGAGATGGATAGTTGTTTCACAGTGGCATGGATGAGATGGATAGTTGTTTCACAGTGGCATGGATGAGATGGATAGTTGTTTCACAGTGGCATGGATGAGATGGATAGTTGTTTCACAGTGGCATGGATGAGCTGGATAGTTGTTTCACAGTGGCATGGATGAGATGGATAGTTGTTTCACAGTGGCATGGATGAGCTGGATAGTTGTTTCACAGTGGCATGGATGAGATGGATAGTTGTTTCACAGTGGCATGGATGAGATGTATAGTTGTTTCACAGTGGCATGGATGAGCTGGATAGTTGTTTCACAGTGGCATGGATGAGATGGATAGTTGTTTCACAGTGGCATGGATGAGATGGATAGTTGTTTCACAGTGGCATGGATGAGCTGGATAGTTGTTTCACAGTGGCATGGATGAGCTGGATAGTTGTTTCACAGTGGCATGGATGAGATGGATAGTTGTTTCACAGTGGCATGGATGAGCTGGATAGTTGTTTCACAGTGGCATGGATGAGCTGGATAGTTGTTTCACAGTGGCATGGATGAGCTGGATAGTTGTTTCACAGTGGCATGGATGAGCTGGATAGTTGTTTCACAGTGGCAGGATGAGATGGATAGTTGTTTCACAGTGGCAGGATGAGCTGGATAGTTGTTTCACAGTGGCATGGATGAGATGGATAGTTATTTCACAGTGGCAGGATGAGATGGATAGTTGTTTCACAGTGGCATGGATGAGCTGGATAGTTGTTTCACAGTGGCATGGATGAGATGGATAGTTGTTTCACAGTGGCATGGATGAGCTGGATAGTTGTTTCACAGTGGCAGGATGAGATGGATAGTTGTTTCACAGTGGCAGGATGAGATGGATAGTTGTTTCACAGTGGCATGGATGAGATGGATGGTTGTTTCACAGTGGCATGGATGAGATGGATAGTTATTTCACAGTGGCAGGATGAGATGGATAGTTGTTTCACAGTGGCATGGATGAGCTGGATAGTTGTTTCACAGTGGCATGGATGAGATGGATAGTTGTTTCACAGTGCATGGATGAGCTGGATAGTTGTTTCACAGTGCATGGATGAGCTGGATAGTTGTTTCACAGTGCATGGATGAGATGGATAGTTGTTTCACAGTGGCATGGATGAGCTGGATAGTTGGTTCACAGTGCATGGATGAGCTGGATAGTTGTTTCACAGTGTATGGATGAGCTGGATAGTTGTTTCACAGTGGCATGGATGAGCTGGATAGTTGTTTCACAGTACCAGGATGAGATGGATAGTTGTTTCACAGTACCAGGATGAGATGGATAGTTGTTTCACAGTGGCAGGATGAGCTGGATAGTTGTTTCACAGTGGCATGGATGAGATGGATAGTTGTTTCACAGTGGCATGGATGAGATGGATAGTTGTTTCACAGTGACAGGATGAGTTGGATAGTTGTTTCACAGTGGCATGGATGAGTTGGATAGTTGTTTCACAGTGGCATGGATGAGATGGATAGTTGTTTCACAGTGACAGGATGAGATGGATAGTTGTTTCACAGTGGCATGGATGAGTTGGATAGTTGTTTCACAGTGGCATGGATGAGCTGGATAGTTGTTTCACAGTGGCATGGATGAGTTGGATAGTTGTTTCACAGTGGCATGGATGAGTTGGATAGTTGTTTCACAGTGGCATGGATGAGTTGGATAGTTGTTTCACAGTGGCATGGATGAGTTGGATAGTTGTTTCACAGTGGCATGGATGAGTTGGATAGTTGTTTCACAGTGGCATGGATGAGATGGATAGTTGTTTCACAGTGACAGGATGAGATGGATAGTTGTTTCACAGTGGCATGGATGAGTTGGATAGTTGTTTCACAGTGGCATGGATGAGCTGGATAGTTGTTTCACAGTGGCATGGATGAGATGGATAGTTGTTTCACAGTGGCATGGATGAGATGGAAAGTTGTTTCACAGTGGCATGGATGAGCTGGATAGTTGTTTCACAGTGGCATGGATGAGTTGGATAGTTGTTTCACAGTGGCAGGATGAGCTGGATAGTTGTTTCACAGTGGCAGGATGAGATGGATAGTTGTTTCACAGTGGCAGGATGAGATGGATAGTTGTTTCACAGTGGCATGGATGAGATGGATAGTTGTCTCACAGTGGCAGGATGAGATGGATAGTTGTTTCACAGTGGCAGGATGAGATGGATAGTTGTTTCACAGTGGCATGGATGAGCTGGATAGTTGTCTCACAGTGGCAGGATGAGATGGATAGTTGTTTCACAGTGGCATGGATGAGCTGGATAGTTGTTTCACAGTGCATGGATGAGATGGATAGTTGTTTCACAGTGGCAGGATGAGATGGATAGTTGTTTCACAGTGGCATGGATGAGATGGATAGTTGTTTCACAGTGGCATGGATGAGATGGATAGTTGTTTCACAGTGGCATGGATGAGATGGATAGTTGTTTCACAGTGACAGGATGAGATGGATAGTTGTTTCACAGTGGCAGGATGAGATGGATAGTTGTTTCACAGTGGCATGGATGAGCTGGATAGTTGTTTCACAGTGCATGGATGAGATGGATAGTTGTTTCACAGTGGCAGGATGAGATGGATAGTTGTTTCACAGTGGCATGGATGAGATGGATAGTTGTTTCACAGTGGCATGGATGAGATGGATAGTTGTTTCACAGTGGCAGGATGAGCTGGATAGTTGTTTCACAGTGGCAGGATGAGATGGATAGTTGTTTCACAGTGGCATGGATGAGATGGATAGTTGTTTCACAGTGGCAGGATGAGCTGGATAGTTGTTTCACAGTGGCAGGATGAGATGGATAGTTGTTTCACAGTGGCAGGATGAGATGGATAGTTGTTTCACAGTGGCATGGATGAGATGGATAGTTGTTTCACAGTGGCAGGATGAGCTGGATAGTTGTTTCACAGTGGCAGGATGAGATGGATAGTTGTTTCACAGTGCATGGATGAGATGGATAGTTGTTTCACAGTGGCAGGATGAGTTGGATAGTTGTTTCACAGTGGCATGGATGAGATGGATAGTTGTTTCACAGTGCATGGATGAGATGGATAGTTGTTTCACAGTGGCATGGATGAGATGGATAGTTGTTTCACAGTGCCTGGATGAGATGGATAGTTGTTTCACAGTGGCAGGATGAGCTGGATAGTTGTTTCACAGTGGCAGGATGAGATGGATAGTTGTTTCACAGTGGCAGGATGAGATGGATAGTTGTTTCACAGTGGCATGGATGAGATGGATAGTTGTTTCACAGTGGCAGGATGAGATGGATAGTTGTTTCACAGTGGCATGGATGAGATGGATAGTTGTTTCACAGTGGCATGGATGAGATGGATAGTTGTTTCACAGTGCCTGGATGAGATGGATAGTTGTTTCACAGTGGCATGGATGAGATGGATAGTTGTTTCACAGTGGCATGGATGAGATGGATAGTTGTTTCACAGTGGCATGGATGAGATGGATAGTTGTTTCACAGTGGCAGGATGAGATGGATAGTTGTTTCACAGTGGCATGGATGAGATGGATAGTTGTTTCACAGTGCATGGATGAGCTGGATAGTTGTTTCACAGTGGCAGGATGAGATGGATAGTTGTTTCACAGTGGCAGGATGAGATGGATAGTTGTTTCACAGTGGCAGGATGAGATGGATAGTTGTTTCACAGTGGCAGGATGAGATGGATAGTTGTTTCACAGTGGCAGGATGAGATGGATAGTTGTTTCACAGTGGCATGGATGAGATGGATAGTTGTTTCACAGTGGCATGGATGAGATGGATAGTTGTTTCACAGTGGCAGGATGAGATGGATAGTTGTTTCACAGTGGCATGGATGAGATGGATAGTTGTTTCACAGTGCATGGATGAGATGGATAGTTGTTTCTCAGTGGCAGGATGAGATGGATAGTTGTTTCACAGTGCCTGGATGAGATGGATAGTTGTTTCACAGTGGCATGGATGAGATGGATAGTTGTTTCACAGTGCCTGGATGAGATGGATAGTTGTTTCACAGTGCCTGGATGAGATGGATAGTTGTTTCACAGTGGCATGGATGAGATGGATAGTTGTTTCACAGTGCCTGGATGAGATGGATAGTTGTTTCACAGTGGCATGGATGAGATGGATAGTTGTTTCACAGTGGCATGGATGAGATGGATAGTTGTTTCACAGTGCCTGGATGAGATGGATAGTTGTTTCACAGTGGCATGGATGAGATGGATAGTTGTTTCACAGTGCCTGGATGAGATGGATAGTTGTTTCACAGTGGCAGGATGAGATGGATAGTTGTTTCACAGTGGCATGGATGAGATGGATAGTTGTTTCACAGTGCATGGATGAGATGGATAGTTGTTTCACAGTGGCAGGATGAGATGGATAGTTGTTTCACAGTGCCTGGATGAGATGGATAGTTGTTTCACAGTGGCAGGATGAGATGGATAGTTGTTTCACAGTGGCAGGATGAGATGGATAGTTGTTTCACAGTGGCAGGATGAGATGGATAGTTGTTTCACAGTGCATGGATGAGCTGGACAGTTGTTTCACAGTGCATGGATGAGCTGGATAGTTGTTTCACAGTGGCAGGATGAGATGGATAGTTGTTTCACAGTGGCATGGATGAGATGGATAGTTGTTTCACAGTGCATGGATGAGATGGATAGTTGTTTCACAGTGGCAGGATGAGATGGATAGTTGTTTCACAGTGCATGGATGAGCTGGACAGTTGTTTCACAGTGCATGGATGAGATGGATAGTTGTTTCACAGTGCATGGATGAGATGGATAGTTGTTTCACAGTGCATGGATGAGATGGATAGTTGTTTCACAGTGGCATGGATGAGATGGATAGTTGTTTCATAGTGGCATGGATGAGTTGGATAGTTGTTTCACAGTGGCATGGATGAGTTGGATAGTTGTTTCACAGTGGCATGGATGAGTTGGATAGTTGTTTCACAGTGCATGGATGAGTTGGATAGTTGTTTCACAGTGGCATGGATGAGCTAGATAGTTGTTTCACAGTGGCATGGATGAGCTAGATAGTTGTTTCACAGTGCATGGATGAGCTGGATAGTTGTTTCATAGTGGCATGGATGAGCTAGATAGTTGTTTCACAGTGCATGGATGAGCTGGATAGTTGTTTCATAGTGGCATGGATGAGCTGGATAGTTGTTTCATAGTGGCATGGATGAGCTGGATAGTTGTTTCATAGTGGCATGGATGAGCTGGATAGTTGTTTCACAGTGCATGGATGAGCTGGATAGTTGTTTCATAGTGGCATGGATGAGCTAGATAGTTGTTTCACAGTGCATGGATGAGCTGGATAGTTGTTTCATAGTGGCATGGATGAGCTGGATAGTTGTTTCATAGTGGCATGGATGAGCTGGATAGTTGTTTCATAGTGGCATGGATGAGCTGGATAGTTGTTTCACAGTGCATGGATGAGCTGGATAGTTGTTTCATAGTGGCATGGATGAGTTGGATAGTTGTTTCACAGTGGCATGGATGAGCTAGATAGTTGTTTCACAGTGGCATGGATGAGCTAGATAGTTGTTTCACAGTGGCATGGATGAGCTGGATAGTTGTTTCACAGTGGCATGGATGAGCTGGATAGTTGTTTCACAGTGGCATGGATGAGCTGGATAGTTGTTTCACAGTGGCCTGGATGAGTTGGATAGTTGTTTCACAGTGGCATGGATGAGATGGATAGTTGTTTCACAGTGGCATGGATGAGCTGGATAGTTGTTTCACAGTGGCATGGATGAGATGGATAGTTGTTTCACAGTGGCATGGATGAGATGGATAGTTGTTTCACAGTGCATGGATGAGATGGATAGTTGTTTCATAGTGGCATGGATGAGCTGGATAGTTGTTTCACAGTGGCATGGATGAGCTGGATAGTTGTTTCACAGTGGCATGGATGAGCTGGATAGTTGTTTCACAGTGCATGGATGAGATGGATAGTTGCTTCACAGTGCATGGATGAGATGGATAGTTGCTTCACAGTGGCATGGATGAGTTGGATAGTTGTTTCACAGTGGCATGGATGAGCTGGATAGTTGTTTCACAGTGCATGGATGAGATGGATAGTTGCTTCACAGTGGCATGGATGAGATGGATAGTTGTTTCACAGTGCATGGATGAGCTGGATAGTTGCTTCACAGTGGCATGGATGAGATGGATAGTTGTTTCATAGTGGCATGGATGAGCTGGATAGTTGTTTCATAGTGCATGGATGAGCTGGATAGTTGTTTCACAGTGGCATGGATGAGATGGATAGTTGTTTCACAGTGGCATGGATGAGTTGGATAGTTGTTTCACAGTGGCATGGATGAGTTGGATAGTTGTTTCACAGTGGCATGGATGAGATGGATAGTTGTTTCACAGTGGCATGGATGAGTTGGATAGTTGTTTCACAGTGGCATGGATGAGTTGGATAGTTGTTTCACAGTGGCATGGATGAGCTGGATAGTTGTTTCATAGTGCATGGATGAGCTGGATAGTTGTTTCACAGTGGCATGGATGAGATGGATAGTTGTTTCACAGTGGCATGGATGAGTTGGATAGTTGTTTCACAGTGGCATGGATGAGTTGGATAGTTGTTTCACAGTGGCATGGATGAGATGGATAGTTGTTTCACAGTGGCATGGATGAGTTGGATAGTTGTTTCACAGTGGCATGGATGAGCTAGATAGTTGTTTCACAGTGCATGGATGAGTTGGATAGTTGTTTCACAGTGCATGGATGAGCTGGATAGTTGTTTCACAGTGGCATGGATGAGCTGGATAGTTGTTTCACAGTGCATGGATGAGCTAGATAGTTGTTTCACAGTGCATGGATGAGTTGGATAGTTGTTTCACAGTGGCATGGATGAGCTGGATAGTTGTTTCACAGTGGCATGGATGAGATGGATAGTTGTTTCACAGTGGCATGGATGAGTTGGATAGTTGTTTCATAGTGGCATGGATGAGCTGGATAGTTGTTTCATAGTGGCATGGATGAGCTGGATAGTTGTTTCATAGTGGCATGGATGAGCTGGATAGTTGTTTCATAGTGGCATGGATGAGATGGATAGTTGTTTCACAGTGGCATGGATGAGCTGGATAGTTGTTTCACAGTGGCATGGATGAGCTGGATAGTTGTTTCACAGTGCATGGATGAGATGGATAGTTGTTTCATAGTGGCATGGATGAGATGGATAGTTGTTTCACAGTGCATGGATGAGATGGATAGTTGTTTCATAGTGGCATGGATGAGATGGATAGTTGTTTCACAGTGGCATGGATGAGATGGATAGTTGTTTCACAGTGGCATGGATGAGATGGATAGTTGTTTCACAGTGGCATGGATGAGATGGATAGTTGTTTCATAGTGGCATGGATGAGATGGATAGTTGTTTCATAGTGGCATGGATGAGTTGGATAGTTGTTTCACAGTGGCATGGATGAGATGGATAGTTGTTTCATAGTGGCATGGATGAGCTGGATAGTTGTTTCATAGTGGCATGGATGAGCTGGATAGTTGTTTCACAGTGGCATGGATGAGATGGATAGTTGTTTCATAGTGGCATGGATGAGATGGATAGTTGTTTCATAGTGGCATGGATGAGTTGGATAGTTGTTTCATAGTGGCATGGATGAGCTGGATAGTTGTTTCATAGTGGCATGGATGAGCTGGATAGTTGTTTCATAGTGGCATGGATGAGCTGGATAGTTGTTTCACAGTGGCATGGATGAGATGGATAGTTGTTTCATAGTGGCATGGATGAGATGGATAGTTGTTTCACAGTGGCATGGATGAGCTGGATAGTTGTTTCACAGTGCATGGATGAGATGGATAGTTGTTTCATAGTGGCATGGATGAGATGGATAGTTGTTTCACAGTGCATGGATGAGATGGATAGTTGTTTCATAGTGGCATGGATGAGATGGATAGTTGTTTCACAGTGGCATGGATGAGATGGATAGTTGTTTCACAGTGGCATGGATGAGATGGATAGTTGTTTCACAGTGGCATGGATGAGTTGGATAGTTGTTTCACAGTGGCATGGATGAGATGGATAGTTGTTTCACAGTGGCATGGATGAGATGGATAGTTGTTTCACAGTGGCATGGATGAGTTGGATAGTTGTTTCACAGTGGCATGGATGAGATGGATAGTTGTTTCACAGTGGCATGGATGAGATGGATAGTTGTTTCACAGTGGCATGGATGAGATGGATAGTTGTTTCATAGTGGCATGGATGAGATGGATAGTTGTTTCACAGTGGCATGGATGAGATGGATAGTTGTTTCATAGTGGCATGGATGAGATGGATAGTTGTTTCACAGTGCATGGATGAGATGGATAGTTGTTTCATAGTGGCATGGATGAGCTGGATAGTTGTTTCACAGTGGCATGGATGAGCTGGATAGTTGTTTCACAGTGGCATGGATGAGCTGGATAGTTGTTTCACAGTGCATGGATGAGATGGATAGTTGCTTCACAGTGCATGGATGAGATGGATAGTTGTTTCACAGTGGCATGGATGAGATGGATAGTTGATTCACAGTGCATGGATGAGATGGATAGTTGCTTCACAGTGCATGGATGAGATGGATAGTTGTTTCACAGTGGCATGGATGAGCTGGATAGTTGTTTCATAGTGGCATGGATGAGATGGATAGTTGCTTCACAGTGCATGGATGAGATGGATAGTTGTTTCACAGTGGCATGGATGAGATGGATAGTTGATTCACAGTGCATGGATGAGATGGATAGTTGCTTCACAGTGCATGGATGAGATGGATAGTTGTTTCACAGTGCATGGATGAGATGGATAGTTGCTTCACAGTGCATGGATGAGATGGATAGTTGATTCACAGTGCATGGATGAGATGGATAGTTGTTTCACAGTGGCATGGATGAGCTGGATAGTTGTTTCATAGTGGCATGGATGAGATGGATAGTTGCTTCACAGTGCATGGATGAGATGGATAGTTGTTTCACAGTGGCATGGATGAGATGGATAGTTGATTCACAGTGCATGGATGAGATGGATAGTTGCTTCACAGTGCATGGATGAGATGGATAGTTGTTTCACAGTGCATGGATGAGATGGATAGTTGCTTCACAGTGCATGGATGAGATGGATAGTTGATTCACAGTGCATGGATGAGATGGATAGTTGTTTCACAGTGGCATGGATGAGCTGGATAGTTGTTTCATAGTGGCATGGATGAGATGGATAGTTGCTTCACAGTGGCATGGATGAGATGGATAGTTGTTTCATAGTGCCTGGATGAGATGGATAGTTGTTTCACAGTGGCATGGATGAGATGGATAGTTGTTTCATAGTGGCATGGATGAGCTGGATAGTTGTTTCATAGTGCCTGGATGAGATGGATAGTTGTTTCACAGTGGCATGGATGAGCTGGATAGTTGTTTCATAGTGGCATGGATGAGCTGGATAGTTGTTTCATAGTGCCTGGATGAGATGGATAGTTGTTTCACAGTGGCATGGATGAGATGGATAGTTGTTTCACAGTGGCATGGATGAGCTGGATAGTTGTTTCATAGTGGCATGGATGAGATGGATAGTTGTTTCATAGTGGCATGGATGAGATGGATAGTTGTTTCACAGTGGCATGGATGAGATGGATAGTTGTTTCATAGTGCCTGGATGAGCTGGATAGTTGTTTCACAGTGGCATGGATGAGATGGATAGTTGTTTCATAGTGGAATGGATGAGATGGATAGTTGTTTCACAGTGGCATGGATGAGATGGATAGTTGTTTCACAGTGGCATGGATGAGCTGGATAGTTGTTTCACAGTGGCATGGATGAGCTGGATAGTTGTTTCACAGTGCATGGATGAGATGGATAGTTGTTTCATAGTGCCTGGATGAGCTGGATAATTGTTTCACAGTGGCATGGATGAGATGGATAGTTGTTTCACAGTGGCATGGATGAGTTGGATAGTTGTTTCACAGTGGCAGGATGAGATGGATAGTTGTTTCACAGTGGCAGGATGAGATGGATAGTTGTTTCACAGTGGCAGGATGAGATGGATAGTTGTTTCATAGTGGCAGGATGAGATGGATAGTTGTTTCACAGTGGCAGGATGAGATGGATAGTTGTTTCACAGTGGCAGGATGAGATGGATAGTTGTTTCACAGTGGCAGGATGAGCTGGATAGTTGTTTCATAGTGCCTGGATGAGATGGATAGTTGTTTCACAGTGGCAGGATGAGATGGATAGTTGTTTCACAGTGGCAGGATGAGATGGATAGTTGTTTCACAGTGGCAGGATGAGATGGATAGTTGTTTCACAGTGGCAGGATGAGATGGATAGTTGTTTCACAGTGCCTGGATGAGATGGATAGTTGTTTCACAGTGGCAGGATGAGATGGATAGTTGTTTCATAGTGGCAGGATGAGATGGATAGTTGTTTCACAGTGGCAGGATGAGATGGATAGTTGTTTCACAGTGGCAGGATGAGATGGATAGTTGTTTCATAGTGCCATGGATGAGATGGATAGTTGTTTCATAGTGGCAGGATGAGCTGGATAGTTGTTTCATAGTGCCTGGATGAGATGGATAGTTGTTTCATAGTGGCATGGATGAGATGGATAGTTGTTTCATAGTGCCATGGATGAGATGGATAGTTGTTTCATAGTGCCTGGATGAGATGGATAGTTGTTTCATAGTGGCATGGATGAGATGGATAGTTGTTTCACAGTGGCATGGATGAGATGGATAGTTGTTTCATAGTGGCATGGATGAGATGGATAGTTGTTTCACAGTGGCATGGATGAGATGGATAGTTGTTTCACAGTAGCATGGATGAGTTGGATAGTTGTTTCACAGTGGCATGAATGAGATGGATAGTTGTTTCACAGTGCCAGGATGAGATGGATAGTTGTTTCACAGTGGCAGGATGAGATGGATAGTTGTTTCACAGTGGCAGGATGAGATGGATAGTTGTTTCATAGTGGCAGGATGAGATGGATAGTTGTTTCACAGTGGCAGGATGAGATGGATAGTTGTTTCATAGTGGCAGGATGAGATGGATAGTTGTTTCACAGTGGCATGGATGAGCTAGATAGTTGTTTCACAGTGGCAGGATGAGATGGATAGTTGTTTCACAGTGCATGGATGAGCTAGATAGTTGTTTCACAGTGGCAGGATGAGATGGATAGTTGTTTCACAGTAGCATGGATGAGCTGGATAGTTGTTTCACAGTAGCATGGATGAGCTGGATAGTTGTTTCACAGTAGCATGGATGAGATGGATAGTTGTTTCACAGTGGCATGGATGAGATGGATAGTTGTTTCACAGTGCATGGATGAGCTGGATAGTTGTTTCACAGTGCATGGATGAGTTGGATAGTTGTTTCACAGTGACATGGATGAGATGGATAGCTGTTTCACAGTGACATGGATGAGTTGGATAGTTGTTTCACAGTGGCATGGATGAGATGGATAGTTGTTTCACAGTGGCAGGATGAGATGGATAGTTGTTTCACAGTGGCATGGATGAGCTAGATAGTTGTTTCACAGTGGCAGGATGAGATGGATAGTTGTTTCACAGTGGCAGGATGAGATGGATAGTTGTTTCACAGTGGCATGGATGAGATGGATAGTTGTTTCACAGTGGCAGGATGAGATGGATAGTTGTTTCACAGTGGCATGGATGAGATGGATAGTTGTTTCATAGTGGCAGGATGAGATGGATAGTTGTTTCATAGTGGCAGGATGAGTTGGATAGTTGTTTCATAGTGGCAGGATGAGTTGGATAGTTGTTTCATAGTGGCAGGATGAGATGGATAGTTGTTTCACAGTGGCATGATGAGATGGATAGTTGTTTCACAGTGGCAGGATGAGTTGGATAGTTGTTTCATAGTGCCTGGATGAGTTGGATAGTTGTTTCACAGTGGCAGGATGAGATGGATAGTTGTTTCACAGTGGCATGATGAGATGGATAGTTGTTTCACAGTGGCAGGATGAGATGGATAGTTGTTTCACAGTGGCAGGATGAGATGGATAGTTGTTTCACAGTGGCATGATGAGATGGATAGTTGTTTCACAGTGGCAGGATGAGTTGGATAGTTGTTTCATAGTGCCTGGATGAGTTGGATAGTTGTTTCACAGTGGCAGGATGAGATGGATAGTTGTTTCACAGTGGCATGATGAGATGGATAGTTGTTTCACAGTGGCAGGATGAGATGGATAGTTGTTTCACAGTGACATGGATGAGTTGGATAGTTGTTTCACAGTGGCAGGATGAGATGGATAGTTGTTTCACAGTGCATGGATGAGATGGATAGTTGTTTCACAGTGCATGGATGAGTTGGATAGTTGTTTCACAGTGGCAGGATGAGATGGATAGTTGTTTCACAGTGGCATGGATGAGCTGGATAGTTGTTTCACAGTGGCAGGATGAGATGGATAGTTGTTTCACAGTGGCAGGATGAGATGGATAGTTGTTTCACAGTGGCAGGATGAGATGGATAGTTGTTTCACAGTGGCAGGATGAGATGGATAGTTGTTTCACAGTGGCAGGATGAGATGGATAGTTGTTTCACAGTGGCAGGATGAGATGGATAGTTGTTTCATAGTGGCATGATGAGATGGATAGTTGTTTCACAGTGGCATGATGAGATGGATAGTTGTTTCACAGTGGCATGGATGAGATGGATAGTTGTTTCACAGTGGCATGATGAGATGGATAGTTGTTTCACAGTGGCAGGATGAGATGGATAGTTGTTTCACAGTGGCATGATGAGATGGATAGTTGTTTCACAGTGGCAGGATGAGATGGATAGTTGTTTCACAGTAGCATGGATGAGATGGATAGTTGTTTCACAGTGGCATGATGAGATGGATAGTTGTTTCACAGTGGCAGGATGAGATGGATAGTTGTTTCACAGTAGCATGGATGAGTTGGATAGTTGTTTCACAGTAGCATGGATGAGTTGGATAGTTGTTTCACAGTAGCATGGATGAGATGGATAGTTGTTTCACAGTGGCATGATGAGATGGATAGTTGTTTCACAGTGGCAGGATGAGATGGATAGTTGTTTCACAGTAGCATGGATGAGCTGGATAGTTGTTTCACAGTAGCATGGATGAGTTGGATAGTTGTTTCACAGTGGCAGGATGAGATGGATAGTTGTTTCACAGTGGCAGGATGAGTTGGATAGTTGATTCACAGTGGCATGGATGAGTTGGATAGTTGTTTCACAGTAGCATGGATGAGCTGGATAGTTGTTTCACAGTAGCATGGATGAGCTGGATAGTTGTTTCACAGTAGCATGGATGAGATGGATAGTTGTTTCACAGTAGCATGGATGAGCTGGATAGTTGTTTCACAGTGGCAGGATGAGATGGATAGTTGTCTCACAGTAGCATGGATGAGATGGATAGTTGTCTCACAGTAGCATGGATGAGATGGATAGTTGTTTCATAGTGGCATGGATGAACTGGATAGTTGTTTCACAGTGGCAGGATGGGCTGGATAGTTGTTTCACAGTGGCAGGATGAGTTGGATAGTTGTTTCACAGTGGCAGGATGAGATGGATAGTTGTTTCACAGTGGCAGGATGAGTTGGATAGTTGTTTCACAGTGGCAGGATGAGTTGGATAGTTGTTTCACAGTGGCAGGATGAGTTGGATAGTTGTTTCACAGTGGCAGGATGAGATGGATAGTTGTTTCACAGTGGCAGGATGAGATGGATAGTTGTTTCACAGTGGCAGGATGAGTTGGATAGTTGTTTCACAGTGGCAGGATGAGTTGGATAGTTGTTTCACAGTGGCAGGATGAGCTGGATAGTTGTTTCACAGTGGCAGGATGAGTTGGATAGTTGTTTCACAGTGGCAGGATGAGTTGGATAGTTGTTTCACAGTGGCATGGATGAGTTGGATAGTTGTTTCACAGTGGCATGGATGAGATGGATAGTTGTTTCACAGTGGCAGGATGAGATGGATAGTTGTTTCACAGTGGCAGGATGAGTTGGATAGTTGTTTCACAGTGGCAGGATGAGTTGGATAGTTGTTTCACAGTGGCAGGATGAGATGGATAGTTGTTTCACAGTGGCATGGATGAGTTGGATAGTTGTTTCACAGTGGCAGGATGGGCTGGATAGTTGTTTCACAGTGGCAGGATGAGTTGGATAGTTGTTTCACAGTGGCATGGATGAGATGGATAGTTGTTTCACAGTGCATGGATGAGTTGGATAGTTGTTTCACAGTGGCAGGATGAGATGGATAGTTGTTTCACAGTGCATGGATGAGTTGGATAGTTGTTTCACAGTGGCAGGATGAGATGGATAGTTGTTTCACAGTGGCAGGATGAGTTGGATAGTTGTTTCACAGTAGCATGGATGAGATGGATAGTTGTTTCACAGTGGCATGATGAGATGGATAGTTGTTTCACAGTAGCATGGATGAGATGGATAGTTGTTTCACAGTGGCAGGATGAGATGGATAGTTGTTTCACAGTGGCAGGATGAGTTGGATAGTTGTTTCACAGTGGCAGGATGGGCTGGATAGTTGTTTCACAGTAGCATGGATGAGATGGATAGTTGTTTCACAGTGGCAGGATGAGATGGATAGTTGTTTCACAGTGGCAGGATGAGATGGATAGTTGTTTCACAGTGGCAGGATGAGTTGGATAGTTGTTTCACAGTGGCATGGATGAACTGGATAGTTGTTTCACAGTGGCAGGATGAGATGGATAGTTGTTTCACAGTGGCAGGATGGGCTGGATAGTTGTTTCACAGTGGCAGGATGAGATGGATAGTTGTTTCACAGTGGCAGGATGGGCTGGATAGTTGTTTCACAGTGGCAGGATGAGATGGATAGTTGTTTCACAGTGGCAGGATGAGATAGATAGTTGTTTCACAGTGGCAGGATGAGTTGGATAGTTGTTTCACAGTGGCATGGATGAGATGGATAGTTGTTTCACAGTGGCAGGATGAGTTGGATAGTTGTTTCACAGTGGCAGGATGAGATAGATAGTTGTTTCACAGTGGCAGGATGAGATAGATAGTTGTTTCACAGTGGCAGGATGAGTTGGATAGTTGTTTCACAGTGGCAGGATGAGTTGGATAGTTGTTTCACAGTGGCAGGATGAGTTGGATAGTTGTTTCACAGTGGCAGGATGAGATGGATAGTTGTTTCACAGTGGCAGGATGAGATAGATAGTTGTTTCACAGTGGCAGGATGAGATAGATAGTTGTTTCACAGTGGCAGGATGAGTTGGATAGTTGTTTCACAGTGGCAGGATGGGCTGGATAGTTGTTTCACAGTGGCAGGATGAGTTGGATAGTTGTTTCACAGTGGCAGGATGAGTTGGATAGTTGTTTCACAGTGGCAGGATGAGATGGATAGTTGTTTCACAGTGGCAGGATGAGATAGATAGTTGTTTCACAGTGGCAGGATGAGATAGATAGTTGTTTCACAGTGCCTGGATGAGATGGATAGTTGTTTCATAGTGGCAGGATGAGCTGGATAGTTGTTTCATAGTGGCAGGATGAGTTGGATAGTTGTTTCACAGTGACAGGATGAGATGGATAGTTGTTTCACAGTGGCAGGATGAGTTGGATAGTTGTTTCACAGTAGCATGGATGAGATGGATAGTTGTTTCACAGTGGCAGGATGAGATAGATAGTTGTTTCACAGTGGCAGGATGAGATGGATAGTTGTTTCACAGTGGCAGGATGAGATAGATAGTTGTTTCACAGTGGCAGGATGAGTTGGATAGTTGTTTCACAGTGGCATGGATGAGATAGATAGTTGTTTCACAGTGGCAGGATGAGATGGATAGTTGTTTCACAGTGGCAGGATGAGTTGGATAGTTGTTTCACAGTGGCATGGATGAACTGGATAGTTGTTTCACAGTGGCAGGATGAGATGTATAGTTGTTTCACAGTGGCAGGATGGGCTGGATAGTTGTTTCACAGTAGCATGGATGAACTGGATAGTTGTTTCACAGTGGCAGGATGAGATGGATAGTTGTTTCACAGTGGCAGGATGAGATAGATAGTTGTTTCACAGTGGCAGGATGAGATGGATAGTTGTTTCACAGTGGCAGGATGAGATAGATAGTTGTTTCACAGTGGCAGGATGAGATGGATAGTTGTTTCACAGTGGCAGGATGAGATAGATAGTTGTTTCACAGTGGCAGGATGAGTTGGATAGTTGTTTCACAGTGGCAGGATGAGATGGATAGTTGTTTCACAGTGGCAGGATGAGTTGGATAGTTGTTTCATAGTGGCATGGATGAGTTGGATAGTTGTTTCACAGTGGCAGGATGAGTTGGATAGTTGTTTCACAGTGGCAGGATGAGCTGGATAGTTGTTTCACAGTGGCAGGATGAGTTGGATAGTTGTTTCACAGTGGCAGGATGAGTTGGATAGTTGTTTCACAGTGGCAGGATGAGTTGGATAGTTGTTTCACAGTGGCAGGATGAGATGGATAGTTGTTTCACAGTGGCAGGATGAGTTGGATAGTTGTTTCACAGTGGCAGGATGAGTTGGATAGTTGTCTCACAGTGGCAGGATGAGTTGGATAGTTGTTTCACAGTGGCAGGATGAGTTGGATAGTTGTTTCACAGTGGCATGGATGAGTTGGATAGTTGTTTCACAGTGGCATGGATGAGATGGATAGTTATCTCACAGTGGCAGGATGAGTTGGATAGTTGTTTCACAGTGGCAGGATGAGATGGATAGTTGTTTCACAGTGGCAGGATGAGTTGGATAGTTGTTTCACAGTGGCATGGATGAGATAGATAGTTGTTTCACAGTGGCAGGATGAGTTGGATAGTTGTTTCACAGTGGCAGGATGAGATGGATAGTTGTTTCACAGTGGCAGGATGAGATGGATAGTTGTTTCACAGTACATGGATGAGCTGGATAGTTGTTTCATAGTGGCAGGATGAGTTGGATAGTTGTTTCACAGTACATGGATGAGCTGGATAGTTGTTTCATAGTGGCAGGATGAGTTGGATAGTTGTTTCACAGTACATGGATGAGCTGGATAGTTGTTTCATAGTGGCATGGATGAGCTGGATAGTTGTTTCACAGTGGCATGATGAGTTGGATAGTTGTTTCACAGTACATGGATGAGCTGGATAGTTGTTTCATAGTGGCAGGATGAGTTGGATAGTTGTTTCACAGTACATGGATGAGATAGATAGTTGTTTCACAGTGGCATGATGAGTTGGATAGTTGTTTCACAGTGTCAGGATGAGTTGGATAGTTGTTTCACAGTACATGGATGAGATGGATAGTTGTTTCATAGTGGCAGGATGAGTTGGATAGTTGTTTCACAGTGACATGGATGAGATAGATAGTTGTTTCACAGTGACATGGATGAGATAGATAGTTGTTTCATAGTGACAGGATGAGATAGATAGTTGTTTCATAGGGACATGGATGAGTTGGATAGTTGTTTCACAGTGTCAGGATGAGTTGGATAGTTGTTTCACAGTGACATGGATGAGATAGATAGTTGTTTCACAGTGACATGGATGAGATAGATAGTTGTTTCATAGTGACAGGATGAGATAGATAGTTGTTTCATAGTGGCAGGATGAGTTGGATAGTTGTTTCACAGTGGCAGGATGAGTTGGATAGTTGTTTCACAGTGGCAGGATGAGTTGGATAGTTGTTTCACAGTGGCAGGATGAGCTGGATAGTTGTTTCACAGTGGCAGGATGAGTTGGATAGTTGTTTCACAGTGGCAGGATGAGATGGATAGTTGTTTCATAGTGACAGGATGAGATAGATAGTTGTTTCACAGTGGCAGGATGAGCTGGATAGTTGTTTCACAGTGACATGGATGAGATAGATAGTTGTTTCACAGTGGCAGGATGAGATGGATAGTTGTTTCATAGTGGCATGGATGAGATGGATAGTTGTTTCACAGTGGCATGGATGAGATGGATAGTTGTTTCATAGTGGCAGGATGAGATAGATAGTTGTTTCACAGTGGCATGGATGAGATAGATAGTTGTTTCATAGTGGCAGGATGAGATAGATAGTTGTTTCATAGTGGCAGGATGAGATGGATAGTTGTTTCACAGTGGCATGGATGAGATAGATAGTTGTTTCATAGTGGCAGGATGAGATAGATAGTTGTTTCACAGTGGCAGGATGAGATAGATAGTTGTTTCACAGTGGCAGGATGAGATAGATAGTTGTTTCACAGTGGCAGGATGAGATAGATAGTTGTTTCACAGTGGCATGGATGAGATAGATAGTTGTTTCACAGTGGCATGGATGAGATAGATAGTTGTTTCATAGTGGCAGGATGAGATAGATAGTTGTTTCACAGTGGCAGGATGAGATGGATAGTTGTTTCATAGTGGCAGGATGAGATGGATAGTTGTTTCATAGTGGCAGGATGAGATAGATAGTTGTTTCATAGTGGCAGGATGAGATAGATAGTTGTTTCACAGTGGCATGGATGAGATGGATAGTTGTTTCATAGTGGCAGGATGAGATGGATAGTTGTTTCATAGTGGCAGGATGAGCTGGATAGTTGTTTCATAGTGGCAGGATGAGATAGATAGTTGTTTCACAGTGGCATGGATGAGATAGATAGTTGTTTCATAGTGCATGGATGAGATGGATAGTTGTTTCATAGTGACAGGATGAGATGGATAGTTGTTTCATAGTGACATGGATGAGCTAGATAGTTGTTTCACAGTGGCATGGATGAGATGGATAGTTGTTTCACAGTGGCAGGATGAGATGGATAGTTGTTTCACAGTGGCAGGATGAGATAGATAGTTGTTTCACAGTGGCAGGATGAGATGGATAGTTGTTTCATAGTGGCATGGATGAGATAGATAGTTGTTTCATAGTGGCATGGATGAGATGGATAGTTGTTTCACAGTGGCAGGATGAGATGGATAGTTGTTTCATAGTGGCAGGATGAGATAGATAGTTGTTTCATAGTGGCATGGATGAGATGGATAGTTGTTTCATAGTGGCATGGATGAGATAGATAGTTGTTTCATAGTGGCATGGATGAGATAGATAGTTGTTTCATAGTGCATGGATGAGATGGATAGTTGTTTCATAGTGGCAGGATGAGATGGATAGTTGTTTCATAGTGGCATGGATGAGATAGATAGTTGTTTCATAGTGGCATGGATGAGATAGATAGTTGTTTCATAGTGCATGGATGAGTTGGATAGTTGTTTCATAGTGGCAGGATGAGATAGATAGTTGTTTCATAGTGGCAGGATGAGATAGATAGTTGTTTCACAGTGGCAGGATGAGATGGATAGTTGTTTCACAGTGGCAGGATGAGATAGATAGTTGTTTCACAGTGGCAGGATGAGATAGATAGTTGTTTCACAGTGGCAGGATGAGATAGATAGTTGTTTCACAGTGGCATGGATGAGATAGATAGTTGTTTCATAGTGGCAGGATGAGATAGATAGTTGTTTCATAGTGGCAGGATGAGATAGATAGTTGTTTCACAGTGGCATGGATGAGATGGATAGTTGTTTCATAGTGACATGGATGAGATAGATAGTTGTTTCATAGTGGCAGGATGAGATAGATAGTTGTTTCACAGTGGCAGGATGAGATGGATAGTTGTTTCATAGTGGCATGGATGAGATAGATAGTTGTTTCATAGTGCATGGATGAGATGGATAGTTGTTTCATAGTGACATGGATGAGATAGATAGTTGTTTCATAGTGGCAGGATGAGATAGATAGTTGTTTCACAGTGGCAGGATGAGATGGATAGTTGTTTCATAGTGGCATGGATGAGATAGATAGTTGTTTCATAGTGGCATGGATGAGATGGATAGTTGTTTCACAGTGGCAGGATGAGATGGATAGTTGTTTCATAGTGGCAGGATGAGATAGATAGTTGTTTCATAGTGGCATGGATGAGATGGATAGTTGTTTCATAGTGGCATGGATGAGATAGATAGTTGTTTCATAGTGGCATGGATGAGATAGATAGTTGTTTCACAGTGGCAGGATGAGATAGATAGTTGTTTCACAGTGCATGGATGAGATGGATAGTTGTTTCACAGTGGCAGGATGAGATAGATAGTTGTTTCACAGTGGCAGGATGAGATGGATAGTTGTTTCACAGTGGCAGGATGAGTTGGATAGTTGTTTCACAGTGGCAGGATGAGCTGGATAGTTGTTTCATAGTGCCAGGATGAGATAGATAGTTGTTTCATAGTGGCAGGATGAGATAGATAGTTGTTTCATAGTGGCAGGATGAGATAGATAGTTGTTTCATAGTGGCAGGATGAGCTGGATAGTTGTTTCATAGTGCCAGGATGAGATAGATAGTTGTTTCATAGTGGCAGGATGAGATAGATAGTTGTTTCATAGTGGCAGGATGAGATAGATAGTTGTTTCATAGTGGCAGGATGAGATGGATAGTTGTTTCACAGTGGCAGGATGAGATGGATAGTTGTTTCACAGTGGCATGGATGAGCTGGATAGTTGTATCACAGTGGCAGGATGAGCTGGATAGTTGTTTCATAGTGCCAGGATGAGCTGGATAGTTGTTTCACAGTGGCAGGATGAGATAGATAGTTGTTTCATAGTGGCAGGATGAGATAGATAGTTGTTTCACAGTGGCAGGATGAGATAGATAGTTGTTTCATAGTGGCAGGATGAGATAGATAGTTGTTTCATAGTGGCATGGATGAGATAGATAGTTGTTTCACAGTGGCAGGATGAGATAGATAGTTGTTTCATAGTGGCATGGATGAGATGGATAGTTGTTTCACAGTGGCAGGATGAGATAGATAGTTGTTTCATAGTGGCATGGATGAGATAGATAGTTGTTTCACAGTGGCAGGATGAGATAGATAGTTGTTTCACAGTGGCAGGATGAGATAGATAGTTGTTTCATAGTGGCATGGATGAGATGGATAGTTGTTTCACAGTGGCAGGATGAGATAGATAGTTGTTTCACAGTGGCAGGATGAGATAGATAGTTGTTTCATAGTGGCATGGATGAGATGGATAGTTGTTTCACAGTGGCAGGATGAGATAGATAGTTGTTTCATAGTGGCAGGATGAGATAGATAGTTGTTTCACAGTGGCAGGATGAGATAGATAGTTGTTTCATAGTGGCAGGATGAGATAGATAGTTGTTTCATAGTGGCATGGATGAGATGGATAGTTGTTTCACAGTGGCAGGATGAGATAGATAGTTGTTTCACAGTGGCAGGATGAGATAGATAGTTGTTTCACAGTGGCATGGATGAGATGGATAGTTGTTTCATAGTGGCATGGATGAGATGGATAGTTGTTTCACAGTGGCAGGATGAGATAGATAGTTGTTTCACAGTGGCATGGATGAGATAGATAGTTGTTTCATAGTGGCATGGATGAGATGGATAGTTGTTTCACAGTGGCAGGATGAGATAGATAGTTGTTTCACAGTGGCAGGATGAGATAGATAGTTGTTTCACAGTGGCAGGATGAGCTGGATAGTTGTTTCATAGTGGCAGGATGAGATGGATAGTTGTTTCACAGTGGCAGGATGAGATAGATAGTTGTTTCACAGTGGCAGGATGAGATAGATAGTTGTTTCATAGTGGCAGGATGAGATAGATAGTTGTTTCACAGTGGCAGGATGAGATAGATAGTTGTTTCATAGTGGCAGGATGAGATAGATAGTTGTTTCACAGTGGCAGGATGAGATAGATAGTTGTTTCATAGTGGCAGGATGAGATAGATAGTTGTTTCATAGTGGCATGGATGAGATAGATAGTTGTTTCACAGTGGCAGGATGAGTTGGATAGTTGTTTCATAGTGGCATGGATGAGATAGATAGTTGTTTCACAGTGGCAGGATGAGTTGGATAGTTGTTTCATAGTGGCAGGATGAGATAGATAGTTGTTTCACAGTGGCAGGATGAGATAGATAGTTGTTTCATAGTGGCAGGATGAGATAGATAGTTGTTTCATAGTGGCATGGATGAGATAGATAGTTGTTTCACAGTGGCAGGATGAGTTGGATAGTTGTTACATAGTGGCAGGATGAGATAGATAGTTGTTTCACAGTGGCAGGATGAGCTGGATAGTTGTTTCATAGTGGCAGGATGAGATGGATAGTTGTTTCACAGTGGCAGGATGAGATAGATAGTTGTTTCACAGTGGCAGGATGAGATAGATAGTTGTTTCATAGTGGCATGGATGAGATAGATAGTTGTTTCACAGTGGCAGGATGAGCTGGATAGTTGTTTCATAGTGGCATGGATGAGATAGATAGTTGTTTCACAGTGGCATGGATGAGATAGATAGTTGTTTCATAGTGGCAGGATGAGATAGATAGTTGTTTCACAGTGGCAGGATGAGATAGATAGTTGTTTCACAGTGGCAGGATGAGATAGATAGTTGTTTCATAGTGGCAGGATGAGATAGATAGTTGTTTCATAGTGGCAGGATGAGATAGATAGTTGTTTCACAGTGGCATGGATGAGATGGATAGTTGTTTCATAGTGGCAGGATGAGATGGATAGTTGTTTCACAGTGGCAGGATGAGATAGATAGTTGTTTCATAGTGGCATGGATGAGATGGATAGTTGTTTCACAGTGGCAGGATGAGATAGATAGTTGTTTCATAGTGGCAGGATGAGATGGATAGTTGTTTCATAGTGGCAGGATGAGATGGATAGTTGTTTCATAGTGGCAGGATGAGATGGATAGTTGTTTCATAGTGGCAGGATGAGATGGATAGTTGTTTCATAGTGGCAGGATGAGATGGATAGTTGTTTCATAGTGTCAGGATGAGATGGATAGTTGTTTCATAGTGTCAGGATGAGATGGATAGTTGTTTCATAGTGGCAGGATGAGATGGATAGTTGTTTCATAGTGTCAGGATGAGATGGATAGTTGTTTCATAGTGGCAGGATGAGATGGATAGTTGTTTCATAGTGGCAGGATGAGATGGATAGTTGTTTCATAGTGACAGGATGAGATGGATAGTTGTTTCATAGTGGCAGGATGAGATGGATAGTTGTTTCATAGTGGCAGGATGAGATAGATAGTTGTTTCACAGTGGCAGGATGAGATGGATAGTTGTTTCACAGTGGCAGGATGAGATAGATAGTTGTTTCACAGTGGCAGGATGAGATAGATAGTTGTTTCACAGTGGCAGGATGAGATAGATAGTTGTTTCACAGTGGCATGGATGAGATAGATAGTTGTTTCATAGTGGCAGGATGAGATAGATAGTTGTTTCATAGTGGCAGGATGAGATAGATAGTTGTTTCACAGTGGCATGGATGAGATGGATAGTTGTTTCATAGTGACATGGATGAGATAGATAGTTGTTTCATAGTGGCAGGATGAGATAGATAGTTGTTTCACAGTGGCAGGATGAGATGGATAGTTGTTTCATAGTGGCATGGATGAGATAGATAGTTGTTTCATAGTGCATGGATGAGATGGATAGTTGTTTCATAGTGACATGGATGAGATAGATAGTTGTTTCATAGTGGCAGGATGAGATAGATAGTTGTTTCACAGTGGCAGGATGAGATGGATAGTTGTTTCATAGTGGCATGGATGAGATAGATAGTTGTTTCATAGTGGCATGGATGAGATGGATAGTTGTTTCACAGTGGCAGGATGAGATGGATAGTTGTTTCATAGTGGCAGGATGAGATAGATAGTTGTTTCATAGTGGCATGGATGAGATGGATAGTTGTTTCATAGTGGCATGGATGAGATAGATAGTTGTTTCATAGTGGCATGGATGAGATAGATAGTTGTTTCACAGTGGCAGGATGAGATAGATAGTTGTTTCACAGTGCATGGATGAGATGGATAGTTGTTTCACAGTGGCAGGATGAGATAGATAGTTGTTTCACAGTGGCAGGATGAGATGGATAGTTGTTTCACAGTGGCAGGATGAGTTGGATAGTTGTTTCACAGTGGCAGGATGAGCTGGATAGTTGTTTCATAGTGCCAGGATGAGATAGATAGTTGTTTCATAGTGGCAGGATGAGATAGATAGTTGTTTCATAGTGGCAGGATGAGATAGATAGTTGTTTCATAGTGGCAGGATGAGCTGGATAGTTGTTTCATAGTGCCAGGATGAGATAGATAGTTGTTTCATAGTGGCAGGATGAGATAGATAGTTGTTTCAGAGTGGCAGGATGAGATAGATAGTTGTTTCATAGTGGCAGGATGAGATGGATAGTTGTTTCACAGTGGCAGGATGAGATGGATAGTTGTTTCACAGTGGCATGGATGAGCTGGATAGTTGTATCACAGTGGCAGGATGAGCTGGATAGTTGTTTCATAGTGCCAGGATGAGCTGGATAGTTGTTTCACAGTGGCAGGATGAGATAGATAGTTGTTTCATAGTGGCAGGATGAGATAGATAGTTGTTTCACAGTGGCAGGATGAGATAGATAGTTGTTTCATAGTGGCAGGATGAGATAGATAGTTGTTTCATAGTGGCATGGATGAGATAGATAGTTGTTTCACAGTGGCAGGATGAGATAGATAGTTGTTTCATAGTGGCATGGATGAGATGGATAGTTGTTTCACAGTGGCAGGATGAGATAGATAGTTGTTTCATAGTGGCATGGATGAGATAGATAGTTGTTTCACAGTGGCAGGATGAGATAGATAGTTGTTTCACAGTGGCAGGATGAGATAGATAGTTGTTTCATAGTGGCATGGATGAGATGGATAGTTGTTTCACAGTGGCAGGATGAGATAGATAGTTGTTTCACAGTGGCAGGATGAGATAGATAGTTGTTTCATAGTGGCATGGATGAGATGGATAGTTGTTTCACAGTGGCAGGATGAGATAGATAGTTGTTTCATAGTGGCAGGATGAGATAGATAGTTGTTTCACAGTGGCAGGATGAGATAGATAGTTGTTTCACAGTGGCAGGATGAGATAGATAGTTGTTTCATAGTGGCATGGATGAGATGGATAGTTGTTTCACAGTGGCAGGATGAGATAGATAGTTGTTTCATAGTGGCATGGATGAGATGGATAGTTGTTTCACAGTGGCAGGATGAGATAGATAGTTGTTTCACAGTGGCAGGATGAGATAGATAGTTGTTTCACAGTGGCATGGATGAGATGGATAGTTGTTTCATAGTGGCATGGATGAGATGGATAGTTGTTTCACAGTGGCAGGATGAGATAGATAGTTGTTTCACAGTGGCATGGATGAGATAGATAGTTGTTTCATAGTGGCATGGATGAGATGGATAGTTGTTTCACAGTGGCAGGATGAGATAGATAGTTGTTTCACAGTGGCAGGATGAGATAGATAGTTGTTTCACAGTGGCAGGATGAGCTGGATAGTTGTTTCATAGTGGCAGGATGAGATGGATAGTTGTTTCACAGTGGCAGGATGAGATAGATAGTTGTTTCACAGTGGCAGGATGAGATAGATAGTTGTTTCATAGTGGCAGGATGAGATAGATAGTTGTTTCACAGTGGCAGGATGAGATAGATAGTTGTTTCATAGTGGCAGGATGAGATAGATAGTTGTTTCACAGTGGCAGGATGAGATAGATAGTTGTTTCATAGTGGCAGGATGAGATAGATAGTTGTTTCATAGTGGCATGGATGAGATAGATAGTTGTTTCACAGTGGCAGGATGAGTTGGATAGTTGTTTCATAGTGGCATGGATGAGATAGATAGTTGTTTCACAGTGGCAGGATGAGTTGGATAGTTGTTTCATAGTGGCAGGATGAGATAGATAGTTGTTTCACAGTGGCAGGATGAGATAGATAGTTGTTTCATAGTGGCAGGATGAGATAGATAGTTGTTTCATAGTGGCATGGATGAGATAGATAGTTGTTTCACAGTGGCAGGATGAGTTGGATAGTTGTTTCATAGTGGCAGGATGAGATAGATAGTTGTTTCACAGTGGCAGGATGAGCTGGATAGTTGTTTCATAGTGGCAGGATGAGATGGATAGTTGTTTCACAGTGGCAGGATGAGATAGATAGTTGTTTCACAGTGGCAGGATGAGATAGATAGTTGTTTCATAGTGGCATGGATGAGATAGATAGTTGTTTCACAGTGGCAGGATGAGCTGGATAGTTGTTTCATAGTGGCATGGATGAGATAGATAGTTGTTTCACAGTGGCATGGATGAGATAGATAGTTGTTTCATAGTGGCAGGATGAGATAGATAGTTGTTTCACAGTGGCAGGATGAGATAGATAGTTGTTTCACAGTGGCAGGATGAGATAGATAGTTGTTTCATAGTGGCAGGATGAGATAGATAGTTGTTTCATAGTGGCAGGATGAGATAGATAGTTGTTTCACAGTGGCATGGATGAGATGGATAGTTGTTTCATAGTGGCAGGATGAGATGGATAGTTGTTTCACAGTGGCAGGATGAGATAGATAGTTGTTTCATAGTGGCATGGATGAGATGGATAGTTGTTTCACAGTGGCAGGATGAGATAGATAGTTGTTTCATAGTGGCAGGATGAGATGGATAGTTGTTTCATAGTGGCAGGATGAGATGGATAGTTGTTTCATAGTGTCAGGATGAGATGGATAGTTGTTTCATAGTGGCAGGATGAGATGGATAGTTGTTTCATAGTGTCAGGATGAGATGGATAGTTGTTTCATAGTGGCAGGATGAGATGGATAGTTGTTTCATAGTGTCAGGATGAGATGGATAGTTGTTTCATAGTGGCAGGATGAGTTGGATAGTTGTTTCATAGTGGCAGGATGAGATGGATAGTTGTTTCATAGTGGCAGGATGAGATGGATAGTTGTTTCATAGTGACAGGATGAGATGGATAGTTGTTTCATAGTGGCAGGATGAGATGGATAGTTGTTTCATAGTGTCAGGATGAGATGGATAGTTGTTTCATAGTGGCAGGATGAGATGGATAGTTGTTTCATAGTGTCAGGATGAGATGGATAGTTGTTTCATAGTGGCAGGATGAGTTGGATAGTTGTTTCATAGTGGCAGGATGAGCTGGATAGTTGTTTCACAGTGGCAGGATGAGATAGATAGTTGTTTCATAGTGGCAGGATGAGTTGGATAGTTGTTTCACAGTGGCAGGATGAGCTGGATAGTTGTTTCATAGTGGCAGGATGAGTTGGATAGTTGTTTCATAGTGGCAGGATGAGCTGGATAGTTGTTTCACAGTGGCAGGATGAGATAGATAGTTGTTTCATAGTGGCAGGATGAGTTGGATAGTTGTTTCACAGTGGCAGGATGAGCTGGATAGTTGTTTCATAGTGGCAGGATGAGTTGGATAGTTGTTTCATAGTGGCAGGATGAGCTGGATAGTTGTTTCACAGTGGCAGGATGAGCTGGATAGTTGTTTCATAGTGGCAGGATGAGATGGATAGTTGTTTCACAGTGGCAGGATGAGATAGATAGTTGTTTCATAGTGGCAGGATGAGCTGGATAGTTGTTTCACAGTGGCAGGATGAGCTGGATAGTTGTTTCATAGTGGCAGGATGAGCTGGATAGTTGTTTCACAGTGGCAGGATGAGATAGATAGTTGTTTCATAGTGGCAGGATGAGATGGATAGTTGTTTCACAGTGGCAGGATGAGATAGATAGTTGTTTCATAGTGGCAGGATGAGCTGGATAGTTGTTTCACAGTGGCAGGATGAGATAGATAGTTGTTTCATAGTGGCAGGATGAGATGGATAGTTGTTTCACAGTGGCAGGATGAGATGGATAGTTGTTTCACAGTGGCAGGATGAGATGGATAGTTGTTTC
This sequence comes from Siphonodentalium dalli, assembly GCA_032622095.1. NCBI lineage: Eukaryota > Metazoa > Mollusca > Scaphopoda > Gadilida > Siphonodentaliidae > Siphonodentalium > Siphonodentalium dalli. The sequence continues at coordinate 45,206,556 of CP136064.1, read as the reverse complement.
ATAGTGGCAGGATGAGATGGATAGTTGTTTCATAGTGGCAGGATGAGATAGATAGTTGTTTCATAGTGGCAGGATGAGTTGGATAGTTGTTTCATAGTGTCAGGATGAGATGGATAGTTGTTTCATAGTGGCAGGATGAGATGGATAGTTGTTTCACAGTGGCAGGATGAGATAGATAGTTGTTTCATAGTGGCAGGATGAGCTGGATAGTTGTTTCACAGTGGCAGGATGAGATAGATAGTTGTTTCACAGTGGCATGATGAGATGGATAGTTGTTTCATAGTGGCAGGATGAGATAGATAGTTGTTTCATAGTAGCAGGATGAGATAGATAGTTGTTTCACAGTGGCAGGATGAGCTGGATAGTTGTTTCATAGTGGCAGGATGAGCTGGATAGTTGTTTCACAGTGGCAGGATGAGATGGATAGTTGTTTCACAGTGGCAGGATGAGCTGGATAGTTGTTTCACAGTGGCAGGATGAGATGGATAGTTGTTTCACAGTGGCATGATGAGATGGATAGTTGTTTCATAGTGGCAGGATGAGATAGATAGTTGTTTCATAGTGGCAGGATGAGCTGGATAGTTGTTTCACAGTGGCAGGATGAGTTGGATAGTTGTTTCACAGTGGCAGGATGAGATAGATAGTTGTTTCATAGTGGCAGGATGAGATGGATAGTTGTTTCACAGTGGCAGGATGAGATAGATAGTTGTTTCATAGTGGCAGGATGAGATGGATAGTTGTTTCACAGTGGCAGGATGAGATGGATAGTTGTTTCACAGTGGCAGGATGAGCTGGATAGTTGTTTCACAGTGGCAGGATGAGATAGATAGTTGTTTCATAGTGGCAGGATGAGATGGATAGTTGTTTCACAGTGGCAGGATGAGATGGATAGTTGTTTCATAGTAGCAGGATGAGATGGATAGTTGTTTCATAGTAGCAGGATGAGATGGATAGTTGTTTCATAGTGGCAGGATGAGTTGGATAGTTGTTTCACAGTGGCAGGATGAGTTGGATAGTTGTTTCATAGTGGCAGGATGAGTTGGATAGTTGTTTCACAGTGGCAGGATGAGTTGGATAGTTGTTTCACAGTGGCAGGATGAGATAGATAGTTGTTTCATAGTGGCAGGATGAGTTGGATAGTTGTTTCACAGTGGCAGGATGAGATGGATAGTTGTTTCATAGTGGCATGGATGAGTTGGATAGTTGTTTCATAGTGGCAGGATGAGATAGATAGTTGTTTCATAGTGGCAGGATGAGTTGGATAGTTGTTTCACAGTGGCAGGATGAGATAGATAGTTGTTTCACAGTGGCAGGATGAGATGGATAGTTGTTTCATAGTGGCAGGATGAGTTAGATAGTTGTTTCATAGTGACAGGATGAGTTGGATAGTTGTTTCATAGTGGCATGGATGAGTTAGATAGTTGTTTCATAGTGACAGGATGAGTTGGATAGTTGTTTCATAGTGCCTGGATGAGATGGATAGTTGTTTCATAGTGGCATGGATGAGTTGGATAGTTGTTTCATAGTGGCAGGATGAGATAGATAGTTGTTTCATAGTGGCAGGATGAGTTGGATAGTTGTTTCACAGTGGCAGGATGAGATAGATAGTTGTTTCATAGTGGCAGGATGAGTTAGATAGTTGTTTCATAGTGACAGGATGAGTTGGATAGTTGTTTCATAGTGGCATGGATGAGATGGATAGTTGTTTCATAGTGGCAGGATGAGTTGGATAGTTGTTTCATAGTGGCAGGATGAGTTGGATAGTTGTTTCACAGTGGCATGGATGAGATGGATAGTTGTTTCACAGTAGCAGGATGAGTTGGATAGTTGTTTCACAGTAGCAGGATGAGTTGGATAGTTGTTTCACAGTGGCAGGATGAGCTGGATAGTTGTTTCACAGTGGCAGGATGAGCTGGATAGTTGTTTCATAGTGGCATGGATGAGATGGATAGTTGTTTCACAGTAGCAGGATGAGTTGGATAGTTGTTTCACAGTAGCAGGATGAGATGGATAGTTGTTTCATAGTGACAGGATGAGTTGGATAGTTGTTTCATAGTGGCAGGATGAGTTGGATAGTTGTTTCACAGTAGCAGGATGAGTTGGATAGTTGTTTCACAGTGGCAGGATGAGCTGGATAGTTGTTTCATAGTGACAGGATGAGATGGATAGTTGTTTCACAGTGGCAGGATGAGTTGGATAGTTGTTTCACAGTGGCAGGATGAGTTGGATAGTTGTTTCATAGTGGCAGGATGAGATGGATAGTTGTTTCATAGTGACAGGATGAGTTGGATAGTTGTTTCATAGTGGCAGGATGAGTTGGATAGTTGTTTCATAGTGTCAGGATGAGTTGGATAGTTGTTTCATAGTGGCAGGATGAGATGGATAGTTGTTTCATAGTGGCAGGATGAGTTGGATAGTTGTTTCACAGTGGCAGGATGAGTTGGATAGTTGTCTCACAGTGGCAGGATGAGTTGGATAGTTGTTTCACAGTGGCAGGATGAGATGGATAGTTGTTTCACAGTGGCATGGATGAGATGGATAGTTGTTTCACAGTGGCAGGATGAGTTGGATAGTTGTTTCACAGTGGCAGGATGAGATGGATAGTTGTTTCACAGTGGCATGGATGAGATGGATAGTTGTTTCACAGTGGCAGGATGAGATGGATAGTTGTTTCACAGTGGCAGGATGAGATGGATAGTTGTTTCACAGTGGCAGGATGAGATGGATAGTTGTTTCACAGTGGCATGGATGAGATGGATAGTTGTTTCACAGTGGCAGGATGAGTTGGATAGTTGTTTCACAGTGACAGGATGAGTTGGATAGTTGTTTCACAGTGACAGGATGAGTTGGATAGTTGTTTCACAGTGACAGGATGAGTTGGATAGTTGTTTCATAGTGGCAGGATGAGTTGGATAGTTGTTTCACAGTAGCAGGATGAGATGGATAGTTGTTTCACAGTGCATGGATGAGTTGGATAGTTGTTTCACAGTGGCAGGATGAGTTGGATAGTTGTTTCATAGTGGCAGGATGAGTTGGATAGTTGTTTCACAGTAGCAGGATGAGATGGATAGTTGTTTCACAGTGACAGGATGAGTTGGATAGTTGTTTCATAGTGGCAGGATGAGATGGATAGTTGTTTCATAGTGGCAGGATGAGTTGGATAGTTGTTTCATAGTGGCAGGATGAGATGGATAGTTGTTTCATAGTAGCAGGATGAGATAGATAGTTGTTTCATAGTGGCAGGATGAGTTGGATAGTTGTTTCACAGTAGCAGGATGAGATGGATAGTTGTTTCACAGTGCATGGATGAGTTGGATAGTTGTTTCACAGTGGCAGGATGAGTTGGATAGTTGTTTCACAGTGGCAGGATGAGTTGGATAGTTGTTTCACAGTGGCAGGATGAGTTGGATAGTTGTTTCACAGTGGCAGGATGAGTTGGATAGTTGTTTCACAGTAGCATGATGAGTTGGATAGTTGTTTCATAGTGGCAGGATGAGATGGATAGTTGTTTCATAGTGGCAGGATGAGATGGATAGTTGTTTCACAGTAGCATGATGAGTTGGATAGTTGTTTCATAGTGGCAGGATGAGTTGGATAGTTGTTTCACAGTAGCAGGATGAGATGGATAGTTGTTTCATAGTGGCAGGATGAGTTGGATAGTTGTTTCATAGTAGCAGGATGAGATGGATAGTTGTTTCATAGTAGCAGGATGAGATAGATAGTTGTTTCACAGTGGCAGGATGAGTTGGATAGTTGTTTCACAGTGGCAGGATGAGTTGGATAGTTGTTTCACAGTAGCATGATGAGTTGGATAGTTGTTTCATAGTGGCAGGATGAGATGGATAGTTGTTTCATAGTGGCAGGATGAGATGGATAGTTGTTTCATAGTGGCAGGATGAGATGGATAGTTGTTTCACAGTGGCAGGATGAGTTGGATAGTTGTTTCACAGTAGCATGATGAGTTGGATAGTTGTTTCACAGTAGCATGATGAGTTGGATAGTTGTTTCATAGTGGCAGGATGAGATGGATAGTTGTTTCACAGTAGCATGATGAGTTGGATAGTTGTTTCACAGTAGCATGATGAGTTGGATAGTTGTTTCATAGTGGCAGGATGAGATGTATAGTTGTTTCATAGTGGCAGGATGAGATGGATAGTTGTTTCACAGTAGCATGATGAGTTGGATAGTTGTTTCATAGTGGCAGGATGAGTTGGATAGTTGTTTCACAGTAGCAGGATGAGATGGATAGTTGTTTCATAGTGGCAGGATGAGTTGGATAGTTGTTTCATAGTGGCAGGATGAGATGGATAGTTGTTTCATAGTAGCAGGATGAGATGGATAGTTGTTTCATAGTAGCAGGATGAGATAGATAGTTGTTTCACAGTGGCAGGATGAGTTGGATAGTTGTTTCACAGTGGCAGGATGAGTTGGATAGTTGTTTCACAGTAGCAGGATGAGTTGGATAGTTGTTTCATAGTGGCAGGATGAGTTGGATAGTTGTTTCATAGTAGCATGATGAGTTGGATAGTTGTTTCATAGTGGCAGGATGAGATGGATAGTTGTTTCATAGTAGCAGGATGAGTTGGATAGTTGTTTCATAGTAGCAGGATGAGTTGGATAGTTGTTTCATAGTAGCAGGATGAGTTGGATAGTTGTTTCATAGTGGCAGGATGAGATAGATAGTTGTTTCATAGTGGCAGGATGAGATGGATAGTTGTTTCATAGTAGCAGGATGAGTTGGATAGTTGTTTCATAGTAGCAGGATGAGATGGATAGTTGTTTCATAGTAGCATGATGAGATGGATAGTTGTTTCATAGTGGCAGGATGAGATGGATAGTTGTTTCATAGTGGCAGGATGAGATGGATAGTTGTTTCATAGTAGCATGATGAGATGGATAGTTGTTTCATAGTGGCAGGATGAGATGGATAGTTGTTTCATAGTGGCAGGATGAGATGGATAGTTGTTTCATAGTGGCAGGATGAGATGGATAGTTGTTTCATAGTAGCAGGATGAGTTGGATAGTTGTTTCATAGTGGCAGGATGAGATGGATAGTTGTTTCATAGTAGCAGGATGAGTTGGATAGTTGTTTCATAGTGGCAGGATGAGATAGATAGTTGTTTCATAGTGGCAGGATGAGTTGGATAGTTGTTTCATAGTAGCAGGATGAGTTGGATAGTTGTTTCATAGTGGCAGGATGAGTTGGATAGTTGTTTCATAGTAGCAGGATGAGTTGGATAGTTGTTTCATAGTAGCAGGATGAGATGGATAGTTGTTTCATAGTGGCAGGATGAGATAGATAGTTGTTTCATAGTGGCAGGATGAGTTGGATAGTTGTTTCATAGTAGCATGATGAGATGGATAGTTGTTTCATAGTGGCAGGATGAGATAGATAGTTGTTTCATAGTGGCAGGATGAGTTGGATAGTTGTTTCATAGTAGCAGGATGAGTTGGATAGTTGTTTCATAGTGGCAGGATGAGATGGATAGTTGTTTCATAGTGGCAGGATGAGATAGATAGTTGTTTCATAGTAGCAGGATGAGTTGGATAGTTGTTTCATAGTGGCAGGATGAGATAGATAGTTGTTTCATAGTGGCAGGATGAGATGGATAGTTGTTTCATAGTGGCAGGATGAGATGGATAGTTGTTTCATAGTGGCAGGATGAGTTGGATAGTTGTTTCATAGTAGCAGGATGAGTTGGATAGTTGTTTCATAGTGGCAGGATGAGATAGATAGTTGTTTCATAGTAGCAGGATGAGTTGGATAGTTGTTTCATAGTAGCAGGATGAGTTGGATAGTTGTTTCATAGTAGCAGGATGAGTTGGATAGTTGTTTCATAGTAGCAGGATGAGATGGATAGTTGTTTCATAGTAGCAGGATGAGATGGATAGTTGTTTCATAGTAGCATGATGAGATGGATAGTTGTTTCATAGTGGCAGGATGAGATGGATAGTTGTTTCATAGTGGCAGGATGAGTTGGATAGTTGTTTCATAGTGGCAGGATGAGTTGGATAGTTGTTTCATAGTAGCAGGATGAGATGGATAGTTGTTTCATAGTGGCAGGATGAGATGGATAGTTGTTTCATAGTAGCATGATGAGATGGATAGTTGTTTCATAGTGGCAGGATGAGATAGATAGTTGTTTCATAGTGGCAGGATGAGTTGGATAGTTGTTTCATAGTAGCAGGATGAGTTGGATAGTTGTTTCATAGTGGCAGGATGAGTTGGATAGTTGTTTCATAGTAGCAGGATGAGATGGATAGTTGTTTCATAGTAGCATGATGAGATGGATAGTTGTTTCATAGTGGCAGGATGAGATGGATAGTTGTTTCATAGTGGCAGGATGAGTTGGATAGTTGTTTCATAGTGGCAGGATGAGATAGATAGTTGTTTCATAGTAGCAGGATGAGTTGGATAGTTGTTTCATAGTAGCAGGATGAGTTGGATAGTTGTTTCATAGTGGCAGGATGAGTTGGATAGTTGTTTCATAGTAGCAGGATGAGTTGGATAGTTGTTTCATAGTGGCAGGATGAGTTGGATAGTTGTTTCATAGTAGCAGGATGAGTTGGATAGTTGTTTCATAGTGGCAGGATGAGATAGATAGTTGTTTCATAGTGGCAGGATGAGTTGGATAGTTGTTTCATAGTAGCAGGATGAGTTGGATAGTTGTTTCATAGTGGCAGGATGAGTTGGATAGTTGTTTCATAGTAGCAGGATGAGATGGATAGTTGTTTCATAGTAGCATGATGAGATGGATAGTTGTTTCATAGTGGCAGGATGAGATGGATAGTTGTTTCATAGTGGCAGGATGAGATAGATAGTTGTTTCATAGTAGCAGGATGAGTTGGATAGTTGTTTCATAGTAGCAGGATGAGTTGGATAGTTGTTTCATAGTAGCAGGATGAGTTGGATAGTTGTTTCATAGTGGCAGGATGAGTTGGATAGTTGTTTCATAGTAGCAGGATGAGTTGGATAGTTGTTTCATAGTGGCAGGATGAGATAGATAGTTGTTTCATAGTAGCAGGATGAGTTGGATAGTTGTTTCATAGTAGCAGGATGAGTTGGATAGTTGTTTCATAGTAGCAGGATGAGATGGATAGTTGTTTCATAGTAGCAGGATGAGTTGGATAGTTGTTTCATAGTGGCAGGATGAGATGGATAGTTGTTTCATAGTGGCAGGATGAGCTGGATAGTTGTTTCATAGTGGCAGGATGAGATGGATAGTTGTTTCATAGTGGCAGGATGAGATGGATAGTTGTTTCATAGTGGCAGGATGAGATGGATAGTTGTTTCATAGTAGCAGGATGAGATGGATAGTTGTTTCATAGTGGCAGGATGAGATGGATAGTTGTTTCATAGTAGCAGGATGAGTTGGATAGTTGTTTCATAGTGGCAGGATGAGATGGATAGTTGTTTCATAGTGGCAGGATGAGATGGATAGTTGTTTCATAGTGGCAGGATGAGATGGATAGTTGTTTCATAGTGGCAGGATGAGATGGATAGTTGTTTCATAGTAGCAGGATGAGATGGATAGTTGTTTCATAGTAGCAGGATGAGATAGATAGTTGTTTCATAGTGGCAGGATGAGTTGGATAGTTGTTTCATAGTGGCAGGATGAGCTGGATAGTTGTTTCATAGTGGCAGGATGAGATGGATAGTTGTTTCATAGTGGCAGGATGAGATGGATAGTTGTTTCATAGTGGCAGGATGAGATGGATAGTTGTTTCATAGTAGCAGGATGAGATGGATAGTTGTTTCATAGTGGCAGGATGAGATGGATAGTTGTTTCATAGTAGCAGGATGAGTTGGATAGTTGTTTCATAGTGGCAGGATGAGATGGATAGTTGTTTCATAGTGGCAGGATGAGATGGATAGTTGTTTCATAGTGGCAGGATGAGATGGATAGTTGTTTCATAGTGGCAGGATGAGATGGATAGTTGTTTCATAGTAGCAGGATGAGATAGATAGTTGTTTCATAGTAGCAGGATGAGTTGGATAGTTGTTTCATAGTAGCAGGATGAGTTGGATAGTTGTTTCATAGTAGCAGGATGAGCTGGATAGTTGTTTCATAGTAGCAGGATGAGATGGATAGTTGTTTCATAGTGGCATGATGAGTTGGATAGTTGTTTCATAGTAGCAGGATGAGTTGGATAGTTGTTTCATAGTGGCAGGATGAGTTGGATAGTTGTTTCATAGTGGCAGGATGAGTTGGATAGTTGTTTCATAGTGGCAGGATGAGATGGATAGTTGTTTCATAGTGGCAGGATGAGATGGATAGTTGTTTCATAGTGGCAGGATGAGATGGATAGTTGTTTCATAGTAGCAGGATGAGTTGGATAGTTGTTTCATAGTGGCAGGATGAGTTGGATAGTTGTTTCATAGTAGCAGGATGAGTTGGATAGTAGTTTCATAGTAGCAGGATGAGATGGATAGTTGTTTCATAGTAGCAGGATGAGTTGGATAGTTGTTTCATAGTAGCAGGATGAGTTGGATAGTTGTTTCATAGTGGCAGGATGAGATGGATAGTTGTTTCATAGTAGCAGGATGAGTTGGATAGTTGTTTCATAGTAGCAGGATGAGTTGGATAGTTGTTTCATAGTAGCAGGATGAGTTGGATAGTTGTTTCATAGTGGCAGGATGAGATGGATAGTTGTTTCATAGTGGCAGGATGAGATGGATAGTTGTTTCATAGTGGCAGGATGAGATGGATAGTTGTTTCATAGTGGCAGGATGAGATGGATAGTTGTTTCATAGTAGCAGGATGAGTTGGATAGTTGTTTCATAGTAGCAGGATGAGTTGGATAGTTGTTTCATAGTAGCAGGATGAGATGGATAGTTGTTTCATAGTAGCAGGATGAGTTGGATAGTTGTTTCATAGTGGCAGGATGAGATGGATAGTAGTTTCATAGTAGCAGGATGAGTTGGATAGTTGTTTCATAGTGGCAGGATGAGTTGGATAGTTGTTTCACAGTGGCATGGATGAGTTGGATAGTTGTTTCATAGTGGCAGGATGAGATGGATAGTTGTTTCATAGTGGCAGGATGAGATGGATAGTTGTTTCATAGTAGCAGGATGAGATGGATAGTTGTTTCATAGTAGCAGGATGAGTTGGATAGTAGTTTCATAGTAGCAGGATGAGATGGATAGTAGTTTCATAGTAGCAGGATGAGTTGGATAGTTGTTTCATAGTAGCAGGATGAGATGGATAGTTGTTTCATAGTAGCAGGATGAGTTGGATAGTTGTTTCATAGTAGCAGGATGAGATGGATAGTTGTTTCATAGTAGCAGGATGAGTTGGATAGTTGTTTCATAGTGGCAGGATGAGTTGGATAGTTGTTTCACAGTGGCATGGATGAGTTGGATAGTTGTTTCATAGTAGCAGGATGAGATGGATAGTTGTTTCATAGTAGCAGGATGAGTTGGATAGTTGTTTCATAGTAGCAGGATGAGATGGATAGTTGTTTCACAGTGGCAGGATGAGTTGGATAGTTGTTTCATAGTGCCAGGATGAGATGGATAGTTGTTTCACAGTGGCATGGATGAGTTGGATAGTTGTTTCATAGTAGCAGGATGAGATGGATAGTTGTTTCATAGTAGCAGGATGAGTTGGATAGTTGTTTCATAGTGGCAGGATGAGATGGATAGTTGTTTCACAGTGGCAGGATGAGTTGGATAGTTGTTTCATAGTGCCAGGATGAGATGGATAGTTGTTTCACAGTGGCATGGATGAGTTGGATAGTTGTTTCATAGTAGCAGGATGAGATGGATAGTTGTTTCATAGTAGCAGGATGAGTTGGATAGTTGTTTCATAGTAGCAGGATGAGATGGATAGTTGTTTCATAGTAGCAGGATGAGTTGGATAGTTGTTTCATAGTGGCAGGATGAGTTGGATAGTTGTTTCACAGTGGCATGGATGAGTTGGATAGTTGTTTCATAGTAGCAGGATGAGATGGATAGTTGTTTCATAGTAGCAGGATGAGTTGGATAGTTGTTTCATAGTAGCAGGATGAGATGGATAGTTGTTTCACAGTGGCAGGATGAGTTGGATAGTTGTTTCATAGTGCCAGGATGAGATGGATAGTTGTTTCACAGTGGCATGGATGAGTTGGATAGTTGTTTCATAGTAGCAGGATGAGATGGATAGTTGTTTCATAGTAGCAGGATGAGTTGGATAGTTGTTTCATAGTGGCAGGATGAGATGGATAGTTGTTTCACAGTGGCAGGATGAGTTGGATAGTTGTTTCATAGTGCCAGGATGAGATGGATAGTTGTTTCACAGTGGCATGGATGAGTTGGATAGTTGTTTCATAGTAGCAGGATGAGATGGATAGTTGTTTCACAGTGGCATGGATGAGTTGGATAGTTGTTTCATAGTAGCAGGATGAGATGGATAGTTGTTTCATAGTAGCAGGATGAGTTGGATAGTTGTTTCATAGTGGCAGGATGAGTTGGATAGTTGTTTCACAGTGGCATGGATGAGTTGGATAGTTGTTTCATAGTAGCAGGATGAGATGGATAGTTGTTTCACAGTGGCAGGATGAGTTGGATAGTTGTTTCATAGTGCCAGGATGAGATGGATAGTTGTTTCACAGTGGCATGGATGAGTTGGATAGTTGTTTCATAGTAGCAGGATGAGATGGATAGTTGTTTCATAGTAGCAGGATGAGTTGGATAGTTGTTTCATAGTGGCAGGATGAGATGGATAGTTGTTTCATAGTAGCAGGATGAGTTGGATAGTTGTTTCATAGTGGCAGGATGAGTTGGATAGTAGTTTCATAGTGGCAGGATGAGTTGGATAGTTGTTTCATAGTGGCAGGATGAGTTGGATAGTTGTTTCATAGTAGCAGGATGAGTTGGATAGTTGTTTCATAGTAGCAGGATGAGATGGATAGTTGTTTCATAGTGGCAGGATGAGTTGGATAGTTGTTTCATAGTGGCAGGATGAGATGGATAGTTGTTTCATAGTGGCAGGATGAGTTGGATAGTTGTTTCATAGTGGCAGGATGAGTTGGATAGTTGTTTCATAGTGGCAGGATGAGATGGATAGTTGTTTCATAGTGGCAGGATGAGATGGATAGTTGTTTCATAGTGGCATGGATGAGATGGATAGTTGTTTCATAGTGGCAGGATGAGATGGATAGTTGTTTCATAGTGGCAGGATGAGATGGATAGTTGTTTCACAGTGGCAAGGATGAGTTGGATAGTTGTTTCATAGTGGCAGGATGAGATGGATAGTTGTTTCATAGTGGCAGGATGAGATGGATAGTTGTTTCATAGTGGCAGGATGAGCTGGATAGTTGTTTCACAGTGCCAGGATGAGATGGATAGTTGTTTCACAGTGGCATGGATGAGTTGGATAGTTGTTTCATAGTGGCAGGATGAGATGGATAGTTGTTTCATAGTGGCAGGATGAGCTGGATAGTTGTTTCACAGTGCCAGGATGAGATGGATAGTTGTTTCATAGTGGCAGGATGAGCTGGATAGTTGTTTCACAGTGGCAGGATGAGCTGGATAGTTGTTTCACAGTGGCAGGATGAGCTGGATAGTTGTTTCACAGTGCCAGGATGAGCTGGATAGTTGTTTCACAGTGGCAGGATGAGCTGGATAGTTGTTTCATAGTGGCAGGATGAGATGGATAGTTGTTTCATAGTGGCATGGATGAGATGGATAGTTGTTTCATAGTGGCAGGATGAGCTGGATAGTTGTTTCACAGTGCCAGGATGAGATGGATAGTTGTTTCATAGTGGCAGGATGAGCTGGATAGTTGTTTCACAGTGCCAGGATGAGATGGATAGTTGTTTCACAGTGCCAGGATGAGATGGATAGTTGTTTCATAGTGGCAGGATGAGCTGGATAGTTGTTTCACAGTGCCAGGATGAGATGGATAGTTGTTTCATAGTGGCAGGATGAGATGGATAGTTGTTTCATAGTGGCAGGATGAGATGGATAGTTGTTTCATAGTGGCAGGATGAGATGGATAGTTGTTTCATAGTGGCAGGATGAGCTGGATAGTTGTTTCACAGTGCCAGGATGAGATGGATAGTTGTTTCATAGTGGCAGGATGAGATGGATAGTTGTTTCATAGTGGCAGGATGAGATGGATAGTTGTTTCATAGTGGCAGGATGAGATGGATAGTTGTTTCATAGTGGCAGGATGAGATGGATAGTTGTTTCATAGTGCCACCTGGGATGAGATGGATAGTTGTTTCATAGTGGCAGGATGAGATGGATAGTTGTTTCATAGTGGCAGGATGAGATGGATAGTTGTTTCATAGTGGCATGGATGAGATGGATAGTTGTTTCATAGTGGCATGGATGAGATGGATAGTTGTTTCATAGTGGCAGGATGAGCTGGATAGTTGTTTCACAGTGGCAGGATGAGCTGGATAGTTGTTTCACAGTGGCAGGATGAGATGGATAGTTGTTTCATAGTGCCAGGATGAGATGGATAGTTGTTTCATAGTGGCAGGATGAGATGGATAGTTGTTTCATAGTGGCAGGATGAGATGGATAGTTGTTTCATAGTGGCATGGATGAGATGGATAGTTGTTTCATAGTGGCATGGATGAGATGGATAGTTGTTTCATAGTGGCATGGATGAGATGGATAGTTGTTTCATAGTGGCATGGATGAGATGGATAGTTGTTTCATAGTGGCATGGATGAGATGGATAGTTGTTTCATAGTGCCAGGATGAGATGGATAGTTGTTTCATAGTGGCAGGATGAGATGGATAGTTGTTTCATAGTGGCAGGATGAGATGGATAGTTGTTTCATAGTGGCATGGATGAGATGGATAGTTGTTTCATAGTGGCATGGATGAGATGGATAGTTGTTTCATAGTGGCAGGATGAGATGGATAGTTGTTTCACAGTGGCAGGATGAGATGGATAGTTGTTTCACAGTGGCAGGATGAGATGGATAGTTGTTTCATAGTGGCAGGATGAGTTGGATAGTTGTTTCATAGTGGCAGGATGAGTTGGATAGTTGTTTCATAGTGGCAGGATGAGATGGATAGTTGTTTCATAGTGGCAGGATGAGATGGATAGTTGTTTCATAGTGGCAGGATGAGATGGATAGTTGTTTCATAGTGGCAGGATGAGATGGATAGTTGTTTCATAGTGCCAGGATGAGCTGGATAGTTGTTTCACATTGCATGGATGAGCTGGATAGTTGTTTCACAGTGCATGGATGAGCTGGATAGTTGTTTCATAGTGGCAGGATGAGATGGATAGTTGTTTCATAGTGGCAGGATGAGATGGATAGTTGTTTCATAGTGGCAGGATGAGATGGATAGTTGTTTCATAGTGCCAGGATGAGCTGGATAGTTGTTTCACAGTGCATGGATGAGCTGGATAGTTGTCTCACAGTGCATGGATGAGCTGGATAGTTGTTTCACAGTGCATGGATGAGCTGGATAGTTGTTTCACAGTGCATGGATGAGCTGGATAGTTGTCTCACAGTGCATGGATGAGCTGGATAGTTGTTTCATAGTGGCAGGATGAGATGGATAGTTGTTTCATAGTGGCAGGATGAGATGGATAGTTGTTTCATAGTGGCAGGATGAGATGGATAGTTGTTTCATAGTGCCAGGATGAGCTGGATAGTTGTTTCACATTGCATGGATGAGCTGGATAGTTGTTTCACAGTGCATGGATGAGCTGGATAGTTGTTTCATAGTGGCAGGATGAGATGGATAGTTGTTTCATAGTGGCAGGATGAGATGGATAGTTGTTTCATAGTGGCAGGATGAGATGGATAGTTGTTTCATAGTGCCAGGATGAGCTGGATAGTTGTTTCACAGTGCATGGATGAGCTGGATAGTTGTCTCACAGTGCATGGATGAGCTGGATAGTTGTTTCACAGTGCATGGATGAGCTGGATAGTTGTCTCACAGTGCATGGATGAGCTGGATAGTTGTTTCATAGTGGCAGGATGAGATGGATAGTTGTTTCATAGTGGCAGGATGAGATGGATAGTTGTTTCACAGTGCCAGGATGAGCTGGATAGTTGTTTCACAGTGCCAGGATGAGATGGATAGTTGTTTCATAGTGGCAGGATGAGATGGATAGTTGTTTCATAGTGGCAGGATGAGCTGGATAGTTGTTTCACAGTGCCAGGATGAGATGGATAGTTGTTTCATAGTGGCAGGATGAGATGGATAGTTGTTTCATAGTGGCAGGATGAGATGGATAGTTGTTTCACAGTGCCAGGATGAGATGGATAGTTGTTTCATAGTGGCAGGATGAGATGGATAGTTGTTTCATAGTGGCAGGATGAGATGGATAGTTGTTTCATAGTGGCAGGATGAGATGGATAGTTGTTTCATAGTGGCAGGATGAGATGGATAGTTGTTTCATAGTGGCAGGATGAGATGGATAGTTGTTTCATAGTGGCAGGATGAGATGGATAGTTGTTTCATAGTGGCAGGATGAGATGGATAGTTGTTTCATAGTGGCAGGATGAGATGGATAGTTGTTTCATAGTGGCAGGATGAGATGGATAGTTGTTTCACAGTGCATGGATGAGCTGGATAGTTGTTTCATAGTGGCAGGATGAGATGGATAGTTGTTTCATAGTGGCAGGATGAGATGGATAGTTGTTTCATAGTGGCAGGATGAGATGGATAGTTGTTTCATAGTGGCAGGATGAGATGGATAGTTGTTTCATAGTGGCAGGATGAGCTGGATAGTTGTTTCACAGTGCATGGATGAGCTGGATAGTTGTCTCACAGTGCATGGATGAGCTGGATAGTTGTTTCACAGTGCATGGATGAGCTGGATAGTTGTCTCACAGTGCATGGATGAGCTGGATAGTTGTTTCATAGTGGCAGGATGAGATGGATAGTTGTTTCACAGTGGCAGGATGAGCTGGATAGTTGTTTCACAGTGGCATGGATGAGATGGATAGTTGTTTCACAGTGGCATGGATGAGATGGATAGTTGTTTCACAGTGGCATGGATGAGATGGATAGTTGTTTCACAGTGGCATGGATGAGATGGATAGTTGTTTCACAGTGGCATGGATGAGATGGATAGTTGCTTCACAGTGCATGGATGAGCTGGATAGTTGTTTCACAGTGGCATGGATGAGCTGGATAGTTGTTTCACAGTGGCATGGATGAGATGGATAGTTGTTTCACAGTGGCATGGATGAGATGGATAGTTGTTTCACAGTGGCATGGATGAGATGGATAGTTGTTTCACAGTGGCATGGATGAGCTGGATAGTTGTTTCACAGTGGCATGGATGAGCTGGATAGTTGTTTCACAGTGGCATGGATGAGCTGGATAGTTGTTTCACAGTGGCATGGATGAGATGGATAGTTGTTTCACAGTGGCATGGATGAGATGGATAGTTGTTTCACAGTGGCATGGATGAGATGGATAGTTGTTTCACAGTGGCATGGATGAGATGGATAGTTGTTTCACAGTGGCATGGATGAGATGGATAGTTGTTTCACAGTGGCATGGATGAGATGGATAGTTGCTTCACAGTGCATGGATGAGCTGGATAGTTGTTTCACAGTGGCATGGATGAGCTGGATAGTTGTTTCACAGTGGCATGGATGAGATGGATAGTTGTTTCACAGTGGCATGGATGAGATGGATAGTTGTTTCACAGTGGCATGGATGAGCTGGATAGTTGTTTCACAGTGCATGGATGAGATGGATAGTTGTTTCACAGTGGCATGGATGAGATGGATAGTTGTTTCACAGTGGCATGGATGAGATGGATAGTTGTTTCACAGTGGCATGGATGAGCTGGATAGTTGTTTCACAGTGGCATGGATGAGATGGATAGTTGTTTCACAGTGGCATGGATGAGATGGATAGTTGTTTCACAGTGGCATGGATGAGATGGATAGTTGTTTCACAGTGGCATGGATGAGATGGATAGTTGTTTCACAGTGGCATGGATGAGCTGGATAGTTGTTTCACAGTGGCATGGATGAGATGGATAGTTGTTTCACAGTGGCATGGATGAGCTGGATAGTTGCTTCACAGTGGCATGGATGAGATGGATAGTTGTTTCACAGTGGCATGGATGAGCTGGATAGTTGCTTCACAGTGCATGGATGAGATGGATAGTTGCTTCACAGTGCATGGATGAGATGGATAGTTGTTTCACAGTGGCATGGATGAGCTGGATAGTTGCTTCACAGTGGCATGGATGAGCTGGATAGTTGTTTCACAGTGGCATGGATGAGCTGGATAGTTGCTTCACAGTGCATGGATGAGATGGATAGTTGCTTCACAGTGCATGGATGAGATGGATAGTTGTTTCACAGTGGCATGGATGAGCTGGATAGTTGCTTCACAGTGGCATGGATGAGCTGGATAGTTGTTTCACAGTGCATGGATGAGCTGGATAGTTGTTTCACAGTGGCATGGATGAGCTGGATAGTTGTTTCACAGTGGCATGGATGAGCTGGATAGTTGTTTCACAGTGGCATGGATGAGCTGGATAGTTGTTTCACAGTGGCATGGATGAGATGGATAGTTGTTTCACAGTGGCATGGATGAGCTGGATAGTTGCTTCACAGTGCATGGATGAGATGGATAGTTGTTTCACAGTGCATGGATGAGATGGATAGTTGCTTCACAGTGGCATGGATGAGATGGATAGTTGCTTCACAGTGGCATGGATGAGCTGGATAGTTGTTTCACAGTGGCATGGATGAGCTGGATAGTTGCTTCACAGTGGCATGGATGAGCTGGATAGTTGTTTCACAGTGCATGGATGAGCTGGATAGTTGTTTCACAGTGGCATGGATGAGATGGATAGTTGTTTCACAGTGGCATGGATGAGCTGGATAGTTGCTTCACAGTGCATGGATGAGATGGATAGTTGTTTCACAGTGGCATGGATGAGATGGATAGTTGTTTCACAGTGGCATGGATGAGATGGATAGTTGTTTCACAGTGGCATGGATGAGATGGATAGTTGCTTCACAGTGGCATGGATGAGATGGATAGTTGTTTCACAGTGGCATGGATGAGCTGGATAGTTGTTTCACATTGCATGGATGAGCTAGATAGTTGTTTCACATTGCATGGATGAGCTGGATAGTTGTTTCACAGTGCATGGATGAGCTAGATAGTTGTTTCACATTGCATGGATGAGCTGGATAGTTGTTTCACAGTGCATGGATGAGCTGGACAGTTGTTTCACAGTGCATGGATGAGCTGGATAGTTGTTTCACAGTGCATGGATGAGCTGGATAGTTGTTTCACAGTGCATGGATGAGCTGGATAGTTGTTTCACAGTGAATGGATGAGCTAGATAGTTGTTTCACAGTGCATGGATGAGCTGGATAGTTGTTTCACATTGCATGGATGAGCTGGATAGTTGTTTCACAGTGCATGGATGAGCTGGATAGTTGTTTCACAGTGCATGGATGAGCTGGATAGTTGTTTCACAGTGCATGGATGAGCTGGATAGTTGTTTCACAGTGCATGGATGAGCTGGATAGTTGTTTCACAGTGCATGGATGAGCTGGATAGTTGTTTCACATTGCATGGATGAGCTAGATAGTTGTTTCACAGTGCATGGATGAGCTTGATAGTTGTTTCACAGTGCATGGATGAGCTAGATAGTTGTTTCACAGTGCATGGATGAGCTGGATAGTTGTTTCACAGTGCATGGATGAGCTGGATAGTTGTTTCACAGTGCATGGATGAGCTGGATAGCCCTGGATAGTTGTTTCACAGTGCATGGATGAGCTGGATAGTTGTTTCACAGTGCATGGATGAGCTGGATAGTTGTTTCACAGTGCATGTATGAGCTGGATAGTTGTTTCACATTGCATGGATGAGCTGGATAGTTGTTTCACAGTGCATGGATGAGCTGGATAGTTGTTTCACAGTGCATGGATGAGCTGGACAGTTGTTTCACAGTGCATGGATGAGCTGGATAGTTGTTTCACAGTGCATGGATGAGCTGGATAGTTGTTTCACAGTGCATGGATGAGATGGATAGTTGTTTCACAGTGCATGGATGAGCTGGATAGTTGTTTCACAGTGCATGGATGAGCTGGATAGTTGTTTCACATTGCATGGATGAGCTAGATAGTTGTTTCACAGTGCATGGATGAGCTGGATAGTTGTTTCACAGTGCATGGATGAGCTGGATAGTTGTTTCACAGTGCATGGATGAGCTAGATAGTTGTTTCACAGTGCATGGATGAGCTGGATAGTTGTTTCACAGTGCATGGATGAGCTGGATAGTTGTTTCACAGTGCATGGATGAGCTAGATAGTTGTTTCATAGTGCATGGATGAGCTGGATAGTTGTTTCACAGTGCATGGATGAGCTGGACAGTTGTTTCACAGTGCATGGATGAGCTGGATAGTTGTTTCACAGTGCATGGATGAGCTGGATAGTTGTTTCACAGTGCATGGATGAGATGGATAGTTGTTTCACAGTGCATGAATGAGATGGATAGTTGTTTCACAGTGCATGGATGAGATGGATAGTTGTTTCACAGTGCATGGATGAGATGGATAGTTGTTTCACAGTGCATGGATGAGATGGATAGTTGTTTCACAGTGCATGGATGAGCTGGATAGTTGTTTCACAGTGCATGGATGAGCTGGATAGTTGTTTCACAGTGCATGGATGAGCTGGATAGTTGTTTCACAGTGCATGGATGAGATGGATAGTTGTTTCACAGTGCATGAATGAGATGGATAGTTGTTTCACAGTGCATGGATGAGATGGATAGTTGTTTCACAGTGCATGGATGAGATGGATAGTTGTTTCACAGTGCATGGATGAGATGTATAGTTGTTTCACAGTGCATGGATGAGCTGGATAGTTGTTTCACAGTGCATGGATGAGCTGGATAGTTGTTTCACAGTGCATGGATGAGATGGATAGTTGTTTCACAGTGCATGGATGAGCTGGATAGTTGTTTCACAGTGCATGGATGAGCTGGACAGTTGTTTCACAGTGCATGGATGAGCTGGATAGTTGTTTCACAGTGCATGGATGAGCTGGACAGTTGTTTCACAGTGCATGGGTGAGCTGGATAGTTGTTTCACAGTGCATGGATGAGCTGGATAGTTGCTTCACAGTGCATGGATGAGCTGGACAGTTGTTTCACAGTGCATGGATGAGCTGGATGGTTGTTTCACAGTGCATGGATGAGCTAGATAGTTGTTTCACAGTGCATGGATGAGCTGGATAGTTGTTTCACAGTGCATGGATGAGATGGATAGTTGTTTCACAGTGCATGAATGAGATGGATAGTTGTTTCACAGTGCATGGATGGGATGGATAGTTGTTTCACAGTGCATGGATGAGCTGGATAGTTGTTTCACAGTGCATGGATGAGCTGGATAGTTGCTTCACAGTGCATGGATGAGCTGGACAGTTGTTTCACAGTGCATGGATGAGCTAGATAGTTGTTTCACAGTGCATGGATGAGATGGATAGTTGTTTCACAGTGCATGGATGAGATGGACAGTTGTTTCACAGTGCATGGATGAGCTGGATAGTTGCTTCACAGTGCATGGATGAGCTGGACAGTTGTTTCACAGTGCATGGATGAGCTGGACAGTTGTTTCACAGTGCATGGATGAGCTGGATAGTTGCTTCACAGTGCATGGATGAGCTGGATAGTTGCTTCACAGTGCATGGATGAGCTGGACAGTTGTTTCACAGTGCATGGATGAGATGGACAGTTGTTTCACAGTGCATGGATGAGCTAGATAGTTGTTTCACAGTGCATGGATGAGATGGATAGTTGTTTCACAGTGCATGGATGAGATGGACAGTTGTTTCACAGTGCATGGATGAGCTGGATAGTTGCTTCACAGTGCATGGATGAGCTGGATAGTTGCTTCACAGTGCATGGATGAGCTGGATAGTTGTTTCACAGTGCATGGATGAGCTGGATAGTTGCTTCACAGTGCATGGATGAGCTGGACAGTTGTTTCACAGTGCATGGATGAGCTGGACAGTTGTTTCACAGTGCATGGATGAGCTAGATAGTTGTTTCACAGTGCATGGATGAGCTAGATAGTTGTTTCACAGTGCATGGATGAGCTGGATAGTTGTTTCACAGTGCATGGATGAGCTGGACAGTTGTTTCACAGTGCATGGATGAGCTGGATAGTTGTTTCACAGTGGCATGGATGAGCTGGATAGTTGTTTCACAGTGCATGGATGAGCTGGATAGTTGTTTCACAGTGGCATGGATGAGCTGGATAGTTGTTTCACAGTGCATGGATGAGCTGGATAGTTTTTTCACAGTGCATGGATGAGCTGGACAGTTGTTTCACAGTGCATGGATGAGCTAGATAGTTGTTTCACAGTGCATGGATGAGCTAGATAGTTGTTTCACAGTGCATGGATGAGCTGGATAGTTGTTTCACAGTGCATGGATGAGCTGGACAGTTGTTTCACAGTGCATGGATGAGCTAGATAGTTGTTTCACAGTGCATGGATGAGCTGGATAGTTGTTTCACAGTGCATGGATGAGCTAGATAGTTGTTTCACAGTGCATGGATGAGCTAGATAGTTGTTTCACAGTGCATGGATGAGCTGGATAGTTGTTTCACAGTGCATGGATGAGCTGGACAGTTGTTTCACAGTGCATGGATGAGCTGGATAGTTGTTTCACAGTGCATGGATGAGCTGGACAGTTGTTTCACAGTGCATGGATGAGCTAGATAGTTGTTTCACAGTGCATGGATGAGCTGGATAGTTGTTTCACAGTGGCATGGATGAGCTGGATAGTTGTTTCACAGTGTATGGATGAGCTGGACAGTTGTTTCACAGTGCATGGGTGAGCTGGATAGTTGTTTCACAGTGCATGGATGAGCTGGATAGTTGTTTCACAGTGCATGGATGAGATGGATAGTTGTTTCACAGTGCATGAATGAGATGGATAGTTGTTTCACAGTGCATGGATGAGATGGATAGTTGTTTCACAGTGCATGGATGAGATGGATAGTTGTTTCACAGTGCATGGATGAGATGGATAGTTGTTTCACAGTGCATGGATGAGCTGGATAGTTGTTTCACAGTGCATGGATGAGCTGGATAGTTGTTTCACAGTGCATGGATGAGCTGGATAGTTGTTTCACAGTGCATGGATGAGATGGATAGTTGTTTCACAGTGCATGAATGAGATGGATAGTTGTTTCACAGTGCATGGATGAGATGGATAGTTGTTTCACAGTGCATGGATGAGATGGATAGTTGTTTCACAGTGCATGGATGAGATGGATAGTTGTTTCACAGTGCATGGATGAGCTGGATAGTTGTTTCACAGTGCATGGATGAGCTGGATAGTTGTTTCACAGTGCATGGATGAGCTGGATAGTTGTTTCACAGTGCATGGATGAGCTGGATAGTTGTTTCACAGTGCATGGATGAGCTGGATAGTTGTTTCACAGTGCATGGATGAGCTGGATAGTTGTTTCACAGTGAATGGATGATCTGGATAGTTGTTTCACAGTGCATGGATGAGCTGGATAGTTGTTTCACAGTGCATGGATGAGCTGGATAGTTGTTTCACAGTGCATGGATGAGCTGGATAGTTGTTTCACAGTGCATGGATGAGCTGGATAGTTGTTTCACAGTGAATGGATGAGCTGGATAGTTGTTTCACAGTGCATGGATGAGCTGGATAGTTGTTTCACAGTGCATGGATGAGCTGGATAGTTGTTTCACAGTGCATGGATGAGCTGGATAGTTGTTTCACAGTGCATGGATGAGCTGGATAGTTGTTTCACAGTGCATGGATGAGCTGGATAGTTGTTTCACAGTGCATGGATGAGCTGGATAGTTGTTTCACAGTGCATGGATGAGCTGGATAGTTGTTTCACAGTGCATGGATGAGCTGGATAGTTGTTTCACAGTGCAAGGATGAGCTGGATAGTTGTTTCACAGTGCAAGGATGAGCTAGATAGTTGTTTCACAGTGCATGGATGAGATGGATAGTTGTTTCACAGTGCATGGATGAGCTGGATAGTTGCTTCACAATGCATGGATGAGCTGGATAGTTGCTTCACAGTGCATGGATGAGCTGGATAGTTGTTTCACAGTGCATGGATGAGCTGGATAGTTGTTTCACAGTGCATGGATGAGCTGGATAGTTGCTTCACAGTGCATTGATGAGCTGGATAGTTGTTTCACAGTGCATGGATGAGCTGGATAGTTGTTGCACAGTGCATGGATGAGCTGGATAGTTGTTTCACAGTGCATGGATGAGCTGGATAGTTGTTTCACAGTGCATGGATGAGCTGGATAGTTGCTTCACAGTGCATGGATGAGCTGGATAGTTGTTTCACAATGCATGGATGAGATGGATAGTTGTTTCACAGTGCATGGATGAGCTGGATAGTTGTTTCACAGTGCATGGATGAGCTGGATAGTTGTTTCACAGTGCATGGATGAGCTGGATAGTTGTTTCACAGTGCATGGATGAGCTGGATAGTTGCTTCACAGTGCATGGATGAGCTGGATAGTTGTTTCACAATGCATGGATGAGATGGATAGTTGTTTCACAGTGCATGGATGAGCTGGATAGTTGTTTCACAGTGCATGGATGAGCTGGATAGTTGTTTCACAGTGTATGGATGAGCTGGATAGTTGCTTCACAGTGCATGGATGAGCTGGATAGTTGTTTCACAATGCATGGATGAGATGGATAGTTGTTTCACAGTGCATGGATGAGCTGGATAGTTGTTTCACAGTGCATGGATGAGCTGGATAGTTGTTTCACAGTGCATGGATGAGCTGGATAGTTGTTTCACAGTGCATGGATGAGCTGGATAGTTGTTTCACAGTGCATGGATGAGCTAGATAGTTGTTTCACAGTGCATGGATGAGCTGGATAGTTGTTTCACAGTGCATGGATGAGCTGGATAGTTGCTTCACAGTGCATGGATGAGCTAGATAGTTGTTTCACAGTGCATGGATGAGCTAGATAGTTGTTTCACAGTGCATGGATGAGCTAGATAGTTGTTTCACAGTGCATGGATGAGATGGATAGTTGTTTCACAGTGCATGGATGAGCTGGATAGTTGTTTCACAGTGCATGGATGAGCTAGATAGTTGTTTCACAGTGCATGGATGAGCTGGATAGTTGTTTCACAGTGCATGGATGAGCTAGATAGTTGTTTCACAGTGCATGGATGAGATGGATAGTTGTTTCACAGTGCATGGATGAGCTGGATAGTTGCTTCACAGTGCATGGATGAGCTGGATGGTTGTTTCACAGTGCATGGATGAGCTGGATGGTTGTTTCACAGTGCATGGATGAGCTGGATAGTTGTTTCAAAGTGCATGGATGAGCTGGATAGTTGTTTCACAGTGCATGGATGAGCTGGATAGTTGCTTCACAGTGCATGGATGAGCTGGATAGTTGCTTCACAGTGCATGGATGAGCTGGATAGTTGTTTCACAGTGCATGGATGAGCTGGATGGTTGTTTCACAGTGCATGGATGAGCTGGATGGTTGTTTCACAGTGCATGGATGAGCTGGATAGTTGTTTCACAGTGCATGGATGAGCTGGATAGTTGTTTCACAGTGCATGGATGAGCTGGATAGTTGCTTCACAGTGCATGGATGAGCTGGATGGTTGCCTCACAGTGCATGGATGAGGTGGATAGTTGCTTCACAGTATATGGATGAGCTGGATAGTTGTTTCACAGTGCATGGATGAGCTGGATAGTTGTTTCACAGTGCATGGATGAGCTGGATAGTTGTTTCACAGTGCATGGATGAGCTGGATAGTTGTTTCACAGTGCATGGATGAGCTGGATGGTTGTTTCACAGTGCATGGATGAGCTGGATAGTTGTTTCACAGTGCATGGATGAGCTGGATAGTTGCTTCACAGTGCATGGATGAGCTGGATGGTTGCTTCACAGTGCATGGATGAGCTGGATAGTTGTTTCACAGTGTATGGATGAGCTGGATAGTTGCTTCACAGTGCATGGATGAGCTGGATAGTTGTTTCACAGTGCATGGATGAGCTGGATAGTTGTTTCACAGTGCATGGATGAGCTGGATAGTTGTTTCACAGTGCATGGATGAGCTAGATAGTTGTTTCACAGTGCATGGATGAGCTGGATAGTTGCTTCACAGTGCATGGATGAGCTAGATAGTTGTTTCACAGTGTATGGATGAGCTGGATAGTTGCTTCACAGTGTATGGATGAGCTGGATAGTTGCTTCACAGTGTATGGATGAGCTGGATAGTTGTTTCACAGTGTATGGATGAGCTGGATAGTTGTTTCACAGTGTATGGATGAGCTGGATAGTTGTTTCACAGTGTATGGATGAGCTGGATAGTTGCTTCACAGTGTATGGATGAGCTGGATAGTTGTTTCACAGTGCATGGATGAGCTGGATAGTTGTTTCACAGTGTATGGATGAGCTGGATAGTTGTTTCACAGTGTATGGATGAGCTGGATAGTTGCTTCACAGTGCATGGATGAGCTGGATAGTTGTTTCACAGTGCATGGATGAGCTGGATAGTTGTTTCACAGTGCATGGATGAGCTGGATAGTTGTTTCACAGTGCATGGATGAGATGGATAGTTGTTTCACAGTGCATGGATGAGCTGGATAGTTGTTTCACAGTGCATGGATGAGCTGGATAGTTGTTTCACAGTGCATGGATGAGCTGGATAGTTGTTTCACAGTGTATGGATGAGCTGGATGGTTGCTTCACAGTGCATGGATGAGCTGGATAGTTGTTTCACAGTGCATGGATGAGCTGGATAGTTGTTTCACAGTGCATGGATGAGCTGGATAGTTGTTTCACAGTGCATGGATGAGCTGGATAGTTGTTTCACAGTGCATGGATGAGCTAGATAGTTGTTTCACAGTGCATGGATGAGCTGGATAGTTGTTTCACAGTGTATGGATGAGCTGGATAGTTGCTTCACAGTGCATGGATGAGCTGGATAGTTGTTTCACAGTGCATGGATGAGCTGGATAGTTGTTTCACAGTGCATGGATGAGCTGGATAGTTGTTTCACAGTGCATGGATGAGCTAGATAGTTGTTTCACAGTGCATGGATGAGCTGGATAGTTGTTTCACAGTGCATGGATGAGCTGGATAGTTGTTTCACAGTGCATGGATGAGCTGGATAGTTGCTTCACAGTGCATGGATGAGCTGGATAGTTGTTTCACAGTGCATGGATGAGCTGGATAGTTGTTTCACAGTGCATGGATGAGATGGATAGTTGTTTCACAGTGCATGGATGAGCTGGATAGTTGTTTCACAGTGCATGGATGAGCTGGATAGTTGTTTCACAGTGCATGGATGAGCTGGATAGTTGTTTCACAGTGCATGGATGAGCTGGATAGTTGTTTCACAGTGCATGGATGAGCTGGATAGTTGTTTCACAGTGCATGGATGAGCTGGATAGTTGTTTCACAGTGCATGGATGAGATGGATAGTTGTTTCACAGTGCATGGATGAGCTGGATAGTTGTTTCACAGTGCATGGATGAGATGGATAGTTGTTTCACAGTGCATGGATGAGCTGGATAGTTGTTTCACAGTGCATGGATGAGCTGGATAGTTGTTTCACAGTGCATGGATGAGCTGGATAGTTGTTTCACAGTGCATGGATGAGCTGGATAGCCCTGGATAGTTGTTTCACAGTGCATGGATGAGCTGGATAGTTGTTTCACAGTGCATGGATGAGCTGGATAGTTGTTTCACAGTGCATGGATGAGCTGGATAGTTGTTTCACAGTGCATGGATGAGCTGGATAGTTGTTTCACAGTGCATGGATGAGATGGATAGTTGTTTCACAGTGCATGGATGAGCTGGATAGTTGTTTCACAGTGCATGGATGAGATGGATAGTTGTTTCACAGTGCATGGATGAGATGGATAGTTGTTTCCCAGTGCATGGATGAGCTGGATAGTTGTTTCACAGTGCATGGATGAGCTGGATAGTTGTTTCACAGTGCATGGATGAGCTGGATAGTTGTTTCCCAGTGCATGGATGAGCTGGATAGTTGTTTCCCAGTGCATGGATGAGCTGGATAGTTGTTTCACAGTGCATGGATGAGCTGGATAGTTGTTTCACAGTGCATGGATGAGCTGGATAGTTGTTTCCCAGTGCATGGATGAGCTGGATAGTTGTTTCACAGTGCATGGATGAGCTGGATAGTTGTTTCCCAGTGCATGGATGAGCTGGATAGTTGTTTCACAGTGCATGGATGAGCTGGATAGTTGTTTCACAGTGCATGGATGAGCTGGATAGTTGTTTCACAGTGCATGGATGAGCTGGATAGTTGTTTCACAGTGCATGGATGAGCTGGATAGTTGTTTCACAGTGCATGGATGAGCTGGATAGTTGTTTCCCAGTGCATGGATGAGCTGGATAGTTGTTTCACAGTGCATGGATGAGCTAGATAGTTGTTTCACAGTGCATGGATGAGCTAGATAGTTGTTTCACAGTGCATGGATGAGCTGGATAGTTGTTTCACAGTGCATGGATGAGCTGGATAGTTGTTTCACAGTGCATGGATGAGCTGGATAGTTGTTTCCCAGTGCATGGATGAGCTGGATAGTTGTTTCACAGTGCATGGATGAGCTGGATAGTTGTTTCCCAGTGCATGGATGAGCTGGATAGTTGTTTCACAGTGCATGGATGAGCTGGATAGTTGTTTCACAGTGCATGGATGAGCTGGATAGTTGTTTCACAGTGCATGGATGAGATGGATAGTTGTTTCCCAGTGCATGGATGAGCTGGATAGTTGTTTCACAGTGCATGGATGAGCTGGATAGTTGTTTCACAGTGCATGGATGAGCTGGATAGTTGTTTCCCAGTGCATGGATGAGCTGGATAGTTGTTTCCCAGTGCATGGATGAGCTGGATAGTTGTTTCACAGTGCATGGATGAGCTGGATAGTTGTTTCACAGTGCATGGATGAGCTGGATAGTTGTTTCACAGTGCATGGATGAGATGGATAGTTGTTTCACAGTGCATGGATGAGCTGGATAGTTGTTTCACAGTGCATGGATGAGATGGATAGTTGTTTCACAGTGCATGGATGAGATGGATAGTTGTTTCCCAGTGCATGGATGAGCTGGATAGTTGTTTCACAGTGCATGGATGAGCTGGATAGTTGTTTCACAGTGCATGGATGAGCTGGATAGTTGTTTCACAGTGCATGGATGAGCTGGACAGTTGTTTCACAGTGCATGGATGAGCTGGATAGTTGTTTCACAGTGAATGGATGAGCTAGATAGTTGTTTCACAGTGCATGGATGAGCTAGATAGTTGTTTCACAGTGCATGGATGAGCTGGATAGTTGTTTCACAGTGCATGGATGAGATGGATAGTTGTTTCACAGTGCATGGATGAGATGGATAGTTGTTTCACAGTGCATGGATGAGATGGATAGTTGTTTCACAGTGCATGGATGCGTTGGATAGTTGTTTCACAGTGCATGGATGAGATGGATAGTTGTTTCACAGTGCATGGATGAGATGGATAGTTGTTTCACAGTGCATGGATGCGTTGGATAGTTGTTTCACAGTGCATGGATGCGTTGGATAGTTGTTTAACAGTGCATGGATGCGTTGGA
Organism: Siphonodentalium dalli; assembly: GCA_032622095.1. NCBI lineage: Eukaryota > Metazoa > Mollusca > Scaphopoda > Gadilida > Siphonodentaliidae > Siphonodentalium > Siphonodentalium dalli. The sequence goes on along the minus strand of CP136064.1, from coordinate 45,178,986 downwards.
TAGTTGTTTCACAGTGCATGGATGAGATGGATAGTTGTTTCACAGTGCATGGATGAGATGGATAGTTGTTTCACAGTGAATGGATGAGCTAGATAGTTGTTTCACAGTGCATGGATGAGCTAGATAGTTGTTTCACAGTGCATGGATGAGCTGGATAGTTGTTTCACAGTGAATGGATGAGATGGATAGTTGTTTCACAGTGCATGGATGCGTTGGATAGTTGTTTCACAGTGCATGGATGAGATGGATAGTTGTTTCACAGTGCATGGATGAGATGGATAGTTGTTTCACAGTGCATGGATGAGATGGATAGTTGTTTCACAGTGCATGGATGAGCTGGATAGTTGTTTCACAGTGCTTGGATGAGCTGGATAGTTGTTTCACAGTGCATGGATGAGATGGATAGTTGTTTCACAGTGCATGGATGAGCTGGATAGTTGTTTCACGGTGCATGGATGAGATGGATAGTTGTTTCACAGTGCATGGATGAGATGGATAGTTGTTTCACAGTGCATGGATGAGATGGATAGTTGTTTCACAGTGCATGGATGAGATGGATAGTTGTTTCACAGTGCATGGATGAGCTGGATAGTTGTTTCACAGTGCATGGATGAGCTGGATAGTTGTTTCACAGTGCATGGATGAGATGGATAGTTGTTTCACAGTGCATGGATGAGCTGGATAGTTGTTTCACAGTGCATGGATGAGCTGGATAGTTGTTTCACAGTGCATGGATGAGCTGGATAGTTGTTTCACAGTGTATGGATGAGATGGATAGTTGTTTCACAGTGCATGGATGAGCTGGATAGTTGTTTCACAGTGCATGGATGAGATGGATAGTTGTTTCACAGTGCATGGATGAGATGGATAGTTGTTTCACAGTGCATGGATGAGATGGATAGTTGTTTCACAGTGCATGGATGAGCTGGATAGTTGTTTCACAGTGCATGGATGAGCTAGATAGTTGTTTCACAGTGCATGGATGAGATGGATAGTTGTTTCACAGTGCATGGATGAGCTGGACAGTTGTTTCACAGTGCATGGATGAGCTGGACAGTTGTTTCACATTGCATGGATGAGCTGGATAGTTGTTTCACAGTGTATGGATGAGATGGATAGTTGTTTCACAGTGTATGGATGAGCTGGATAGTTGTTTCACAGTGTATGGATGAGCTGGATAGTTGTTTCACAGTGCATGGATGAGCTGGATAGTTGTTTCACAGTGCATGGATGAGCTGGATAGTTGTTTCACAGTGCATGGATGAGCTGGATAGTTGTTTCACAGTGCATGGATGAGATGGATAGTTGTTTCACAGTGCATGGATGAGCTGGATAGTTGTTTCACAGTGCATGGATGAGCTGGATAGTTGTTTCACGAGTTATTGTACTTACGAGTGCAAGCGAGTGTGTGTAAATGGTTGGGATATTTTTGATGTTCAAAATCGGGACACAATCCATACCTATATTCCTTGTAAATTTCACGTATAAACATGATTTTTTAACATTTACTGATTTCTGAATGTGAATTGTGAATTTCCACAGCTCGTGGTCCGGTTTATCCCCGTCAGACAAACGTTTATATATGTGACCCGCCTTATCAAATCCAGTCGGAAGTCGGGATATTTTTACCCTGTGCCAATGCATTCTCTTATATATGCGAGTCGACCATATGTCGCCTCGCATATATAAGAGAATGCATTGGCCTAACAATTTTTTACAATTTTAATAATTTGTTCTTGTATTCTTTAACAATTTTATAATTTCACCCATGCAGAGCCCCAGACAAACACGAGCAGACGACACTCTTCTATGTGTTTCTATATATGTATGGGGCTCCCTGCAGGGTAATGGGTGTTTTTTTTTATTTTATGTCCTAAAAATTGTAAGAAACATTTATTTAAAAAACATGATAAAAAATTGTTAAGCCAATGCATTCTCTTATATATGTGACGCGACCTATGGTCGACTCGCATATATAAGAGAATGCATTGGCACAGGGTAAAAAAAATCCCGACTTCCGACTGGATTTGATATGGCGGGTTACATATGTTTAAACAAATTTAAAATAAAAACCGCTTTGGATTAGAGACTTTATTGGTGACGTAGGTTCGTGTGCCTGATACTGGAATGAGCATGAATGACAAACTTACCAATTTCATAAGATCGGCAGCGGTTGGATTAACGTTTCCTCTGTACCTGTTGTGCATCTGTAGTATCTGTGTTTTATCAGCCGCTGTCACATGAACAGCGTACGATTCCGGGTTATCCGGGAGGCACATGGTGTGGCGAGGGATTTCTTTGTATTCTTTTGTACATGTCGACTGCAGTGATAACGAGATATTGAGGAATATTATTGGGAACAGCAATGTAGTTGGCACAAGGCCATTACACCTACACGTTTTATATAACATATATTTACCTCCAATACAAAAGAATATACATGTACAAGTGTATTCTGTATATAGCCACACATATTGTATAGCCTATAATGCATGGTAACTACATCGTTACAAAATATATACATGTTAATTGAGGAACAGATAAGAGAGAGAGAGAGACAGTTGAGCCTTACACGTGATGCATAGAGCCCTCACATGCAGATGGTCGCGGACATTATAATGTTGCACACTTGAGAGAATCAGTCCACTGGTGACGATATGCGGCACACATAATCCGAATCTGTACGTTCAAATGAATAAATTGTGAACGACGACCAATATTAAGGAATGTAGTATATACATATATCAACACCGAACGTCGGTTTGTGTGTCTCATGCGTATGGCTATAGCATACGAGATTGTAAGAGCAGCACGCCGGCACGGGTATGTGGTATTTTACGCCCAAGCATTGTTTTATAATGTAAGATGAAGTAGCGCGCACAATTCACCACGCGACATTCGAAAGGTGTTCAATATGTAGGAAGCGTAAGAATCACCAGACGCCACAAATTCCCACGAAGAACTTGCACGGAGTAGGGTCCCATGGAAATGGTCTTGATGGAGAGAGTCAAAAGTGACGGATGTAACAGTGCCTAAACGGTCTATGCTCATGCACGAGTACTAATATCTTAGAACTAGCATGGTAGGAGTATTACACGAAGTGGTGATGTGTTCGATTTCTTTGTCATATATACACCCAGACAGTTTGCATTTAATTTTGTTGGTGAACATTGTTCGATTGGGAAGCTGTGCCAGATTTTCATCTCGTGACGGATGAGAACTAGTCTCCACAATAATGCTACTTGACCTTTGCTTTGATATAAACATATTTTATTTCTCACCAGTACATCCCATAGTTAACAATTACATATCAATGAGAAGCGGATATGACAGTAAGCGGATGCTTATGGTGGCCTTATCCGAGAGGCATATTCATTTCGGTGGTTCATGCAGTATGTTAAGCGTTGAATGTACCGTGCTTGTTCGTTTGAAGTGGTTAATTTGGGTACCTAGAAGTTGGCCTGACCCACGATAGACCAGGGTGTTATTTCAAATCACGATCCGCCGAAGTCCATATCAATATCTGGACGTCTATTTGTATTGTTGTAGCTATAATGTGGCATATATACATGTATGTATGAGTCTAAGGTTTCGTCAAAATTGGAGTTTCCTAGTATGTTACATTCACTCTTGTGCACTTTTGCAAATATGGCGATATCTTCATATAGAGATAAGTCGTGGAACCTTCTAACAATGTCTTCGTCTCAAGTTATCTGTTGAAATTTACATTTCGATTTCATTTTTATAATATGTACAGTAATGTAAGAACTGATCAATATTCCCCCACAATTACAATAAGAGTCGTGCGTGGTATTTATGTCGATCATTGTTTAGATTGCTACATCCGAGACGATAGTGGTGGACCGTGAATATGAATGAATCTTGAGTAGGCGAATTAAAATATAATTTGGTTTTTCAAGCATACAGAAATTATAACAGCTTTAAATTGTTCGCATGTTCCTGATTTCATGGTAGTTCATTCCACAGCCTCGCGGCTCCAGGCATAAATGATTGTCCATATGATTTAGTTCTGAATATAGAGATTTTGTTGTTCTTAATTCGTGTGTACATTTGTTTCCCGGCGGAGTAGGAACATGCAACTATCGATATGATTGGGTGGCTTTCTTCGTCATTAAATCAAAACCTTTGCCTTTGGTAGACAATTGCAACTGTCTTTTGTCATGGAGAATCCACTTGAAAGAAAATGATAAAGGTGAAAATCGATGTCACAGATTTTGGGAATATGTCTACATTTGTTTCCCGACGGAGGAGGAACATGCAAGTATAGATATGATGGGGTGGCTTTCTTCGTCATTAAAAAACGAAACCTCTGCTTTTGTTAGACGATTGCAACTGTCTTTCGTCATGAAGAATCCACATGAAAGAAAATGATAAAGGTGAAAATCGATGTCACAGATTTTGCGAATATCGATGAGGTCAGAAAAGAATCATGTGGTGTTCACTCCGAACAAGGTATGGTTATAGAACTTAGCTATAAATACGCGAAAAGGAACATCCTGGGTAGCCGGCAAGTGGATGAGATCTGCGACGTTTTCTTAAATGAAACTGACTTTGAATGGGAATGAAAGACTCAGAGAGAAATTTGTGCTTTCACGACTGGGAAGAGTCTGCATGTGCGAAGATACTATACTGTGGTGTATATGATTTGATATGGGAGTCATTTAATGGAAAGTATGTGCATTATGATGTCAGAAACGCTATGATGTCAGACATGCTATGATGTCAGAAACGCTATGATGTCAGACATGCTATGATGTCAGAAACGCTATGATGTCAGACATGCTATGATGTCAGAAACGCTATGATGTCAGACATGCTATGATGTCAGACATGCTATGATGTCGGAAACGTTCCTGCTATACCAGGGATATTCATCTTCGCGTATTTCTATATAAATTCTATAACCATACCTTGTGAACACCACATGAATCGTTTCTGGCATCATAGTGGTATTAACCCTTTACCCAACAGAACGGCCCTGTGCCAATGCATTCTCTTATATATGCGAGTCGACCATAGGTCGCCTCGCATATATAAGAGAATGCATTGGCTTAACACATATTAAAGAAAAAATGGTAAAAAGTGTTAAAAAAAAGTTTTTTTTAGGCCAATGCATTCTCTTATATATGCGAGGCGACCTATGGTCGACTCGCATATATAAGAGAATGCATTGGCACAGGGCATAACTGTAACTATCACAATGTGCTCAATGAGCCGGTTCCAATGATACCCATATTTCCATGGTTTTATTGAGACAGACCGAAGATAATTTAGGCTGTTAGGGCGTTTCTGGGCGTTCTGTTGGGTAAAGGGTTAATGCTTTGTCGGGATCAATTCGTTAACAATATTTGTGATCAGCAATATTCAGTTATATACATGGATGTTCTTGCAAACGACCATTTAAATGCGTTGCTTCTTGGCAGCTTGGTCTTCATATCTTGACGAGTCGTGAGCTCAGCTCATCATCTCATCGTCTGTATTTTGGCTCTCAACTGATTCACCCCGGAAATTGATTATCGGGTGTGACCTTGTGTGATCTTGACATGCCACACAACGATGACATTCACGTGGTAATTGTGGAATGTTATTATGACAAGTAAGAATGCAAATACGTGTGAGTGTGATGTGCTGATTCCCCTATCTTTCCCCCTGTCATTCAGTCTTTCGAGTGTATTTATATTCAACTACGATCTACATCTACCCACATCTACAATTGTTCCTCATATTCTCTTATTATCCTGGCTCTGTGGGCCATGCATTGTGTTTACGATCATTTCCTCAAAGACGATGTGGCGTCTACGGTAAATTTACTCACCGATACGGTATAGTGTTTAAAGTAAATGTACTCACCCACAATGGTGTCCAGTGTAAATGTACTCACCTATGCGTTGCAAATATTTATGGCAAATGAACTCACCGACATGGTGGTTAAGTGGAGATCAACTCGGTCCTTCCGAGAATCCCGGGGTTAGCCCCCCACCCCCACCCCCAAACACTCTCTATACGACACTGTTGTGTTTACGGTAAAATTAATGTCCCCACATAATATATAGTGTTTACCGTAATGTAATCACTGGCTATGTGAGGTTGTACGGTAAATTTACTCACTGATGTTGTGGTGTTTTATGGTTATGTACTCACAGATACTGTAGCAGCCGCCCGCCGTGTTCTCAGTAACGTCGTCGAATATTCCTTTCCGTCTACCAATCGCACGAAGTTAACTGTAAGATTAAAGGGTCAGAATTCCTCAGGAAAGGTAAAACTAAGATGGGAACATTGAAACTGTGACCGTCGACTAAATAGAAAAGAATTAAAATGTATGTGGCGAACTAACGGTTTGGCAGAAAAAAAATCACAAAACATCATGCACTTGCGTGTTTAATTTTGCTTATAAATTCCAAAGTTATTGTTATTGTAAAGTTCATCATCCATGCTGATTGTTAAATCGGCTCGGAAGCATCGAAATATAGCCTACAAATACAAAGAAGCGTGTATATTTATCAAGATAATCTCTTCGGTGGCTTATCTGGACTTAAATTGTTTTTATCTAAAATGTATCATGCACACGTACACTAGAATCTGAATCATATACAGAACCTGTTCCGCATGTTATAGACAACATTTGTGAATTGATTTTATAATAGAACTTTTACTGTAATGTACCCGATCGAGGATTGAATTATTCCGAAAAGTTTAAAGACATATTGTGTGCATATTTTAGTTGCTCCCAAGCACTTTGCTCACTGAAATAATATGTACAATTACAATTACCGAAAACCACGACGACCTTTTAAATGATCGAATCACTCCTTAATTCGGGACAAAGATTTTGCCGATAAACTACGGCAACGATTCAAGACTCTAACGAGAACCCTTCGATATTATTCATATTTCAGAAGGCCATTATTTGCTTCCAATTTTGATTTAAAATTCGTGAAAATAAATACCTTATTCTCTATTCACATTCACCCACCACACCAGAGTGTTTCATATCACTTTAAAGCCTAAATGTTAAAGTTCCACCGTCCAATTTGACACCAAATTAGTCAAAATTCTGTAAGTTTATTTTCAGCTTACTTGGCAAAGAAAACATTAAAAACGTCAACTATTCATCATTCGAACGTCTAAAACGATCCCAAAATATGGAGAACGCTCTTTATTATTCTACGGTCATTCTGACGGCGGAAATAAAGAGAACTCTCTTTATTATTGTACGACCATTGTGCCGACGGAAATATGGACGCTCTTTAATATATGAAACGATCATTTGAAGTTTTGCTTGGCTGGCAAATATTCAAGATGTGCTAAATGCTTCTCTCGCGTAATCTCCTCCACTATTCACCCAACTGATACATGCATATTCAACAGAGATCCAGTAAATTTTGCTAAATTATGTCTCTGCATAAATAATTCTTCGTTGAACGTCAATACATTAAAGGTACTCAATCCGATAAAACTCCTCTCAATTACTATTTCAATGGCTTCGGGGGTCAAAAATATTTGATTCGAGTCGAGGAAGTCACCCATCAAAGCTCAGATTTGTTAGATATCGATTTTAGAAATCTATTATTTTTCATTATCGGGAATACTTTCTGGCCCAGAACTCAGTCAAAATTGCGTTATTATTACCACTTGATTTTAGAGTTATCCATCCTTGTCTGTTTGAATAGATTTTGGTGTACACATCCCGAGCAGATTACGGCAGTCGAAGGCAATTATTAGTACTCATCTCGAGTAAATAACAAATTTCAAAAATCAATATCTAATAACTCTGAGCTTTGTTTGATGGGTTCCTCGACTCGAATCAAATATTTTTTACCCCCAAAGCCAAAGAAATAGTAATATAGGACCCTCTGATTGGATTGTTGTTGTTGGAATCTGTTGAGATGGGGACCCTCTGTTCGGATTGAGTACCTTTAATGACATTTGGACTAATAACAACATATTTTATACAAAAAACTGGTTTGTAATAAATCAAACAGTCAGAACAATTTCAACCTACTAGTATATATCCTATGGTGTTGTGTCAGACATGAACGTTCTATTGTTATTTTCCCCATATAGCACCCTCCAATGGCCACAACAACCCCATCCTGTCCTCGTATCCCTGGTTGTGTCCGCCCATGACTCCTCTAGCGAATGGCTGGTGCCACACGTACCATGGTAGCGATGTCATAATAGGTGCACTGTCTTACTGGGGTTCATTTTGGTCACAATTAACAACCGTAGTTACTATGGCCTATTAAAGGCACGAGCGGCGTTCGTTGCAGATATATATATATTTGTTCAAATCGCCACCAACAGAAGGAACACCAAAATATATACAGTTCCGCCCATATGCCAAACATAATAAGCGCATAAATAGTATATTGTTGTCTAGACGTACGATGGTGTACGTAAACAAGAGCCTGCTCGTGTTACAGAAGTTGTGCTTCTGTTTACATAACACAGCGCAATTCTATTGGTTAATCACAAACAAATGATATAAACGCTCTTTATTATTTCCATATCAGGAAAACAGTAACAAATAACGCTCTTTATGTTTACCATATCCGGATCTAACAAAAGCCAGATAACGTAACGTTTTTTGCTTTTGTTTACATGTCAAAGATGAACAAATTGATAATAACATACTGTTTATGCAATATTTCTGATTGGCATAAGACCAAAGTCTGTCTATATCTTACTTTTCCTTCTGTTTATGTCGGTTTTTGACGAATATTTTAACAGCATACCTACCGCCAACACCGCCCGTATCTTTAAAGATATGCTGAACGGGGGTCACTATCATCACGCCACGTGCAGTTGAGTACCCAGCTTAATAGTTCGTGCGGTCGAGTACCAAGCTCGCTTTATACGAAATCTCACAGTTAAACGAGATTCCCGATATTTGTCTGCACCGCATATCCTTACAATTAAATCGTTCGATGGTAGGGCTATATTATATATCATAGTACTGAGTGCAGTCTTAGTAAACTTAGCGTACATTTGCTCCCAGACTCGCGCACGGTACGTGTGCGACTAGCAATTGTACTTCGAAATTTATTTACGACTGTACTGAGTGGTACGAGATTTCGTTAATCGATGTATACAACCGCACTGATTCGTTAAGCTTGGTACTCAACCGCACGAAATATTAAGCTTGGTACTCAACCGCACGAAATATTAAGCTTGGTACGCAACCGCACGTATCGTGATGATAATGACCACTTCAGCTTAAGTAAGTCGATCGCCGTTCAAGTCGACTAATGATTGAGCCTGCATGGAGCCACGAAACCCTAACATCTCACCGTCGGTTTATCTCTACTCAACACCCATATATATATTTCATGCTTACAAAACAGTTTACTTGGTAGGTTTGCGAGTTTGATTCGGATAGTGGGCGGTATATAACATCAGGGCTTGCTCGTCCCAGTTGAAACGCTGGTTGCGGTTTTGATAAAAATTACGAGGGTTATTAAATCCAACCTGCATGCTTTATGTCTTGGGTTACATGTATATATCCTTTATTTGTACATACATATGCTGTATGACTAGTGTATATAATTCTCTTTCTCAATAAACGCTACATAATAGTCATGTACTGATTTAGATGAGAGAACAAATCATAATCTGTACCAGCTGAATCACTCATTCAAGTCAGTTGAGGAAGTGCGACCAACAAGTGAAATATCTCGTAAAAACAAATATTATCTGACTGCGTGTTGACTTCGAAGTAGTAATCAACCACCTGTGCTACGTAATAAGATATGATTCAGGCAGTCTCATTTGGGCGATTTAAACGACGAGCGACAAATCCAGCTGTCCCATAGTAATTATGACGGATAATTGTCACTAAATTGCAACATAATACGGAAGCACACCTATTATGACATCGCTACTGTGGTACGAGGTAAACAACCCAATGAAGCATACATGTACTATAGCCAATGCAGTCCGCAAATAAGGCTCCTTGCGAAAGCTGATTAACGCTATATATAACGGATATATACGCTCTTAACCATTATGACGAATCTCCGGTTACAATATTATGGTGTATTCGCGGTCATCCGAGAAGCTATATTACAATGCAGATGTTATCAGTGCGTTTTTATTTTTTAAAACGCCTTGAGGGTTTTAAATCTTAAATTACGCACAATAATGTTCGCCTTTGTCCCATGTCGGGGTTTACAATATGTCGACAAATACTTGTAATAACTTTTATGTGTTTTATATGGATGGTCGCTAACAAATAATTCACAAGGGAAAACATACAAATACTACGGTCAGCAGACGGCTTTGCATGCACATGAATGAATGATGAAATTATCTTTTCCGCTCTGGAATTATCAAACACAACCCATCCAAATAAATAATAATTATACCATCGGAATGTATACAATGTACTCCCATAATCCAGTCATAAATCGAAGAGTTAATAGCGCTACTCACCCGCGTCAATGGATTTTGAACCTGAGTAGAGGTAAATAATCAGAAATGCGTGTAATATCATGTCCTACAATAATGTGACAACTGTTAGGTAGAGATGATTTTACATATCGCCGATATCATCATTATAACTTCCGCGTTTTACATATGACCGGTTTCATCCACGTTTTACACATCATCGCCCGCAGTTTCGGAGTGTTTGCCCGATCTCGAGCGTTGCCTGTACAGGACCTGAATCATATCTCTCCTCGTTTGATAGCTCTCGCTGGGACAGCACGACCCAACCATGTCTCGGTTGACCACGCTTTCGTCGGTAGTTCGTCAATCCATGTTGCTGCTAGTTGTGTGGACATGTACACTATGATTGTGAGTGTAAAGTTTTTTGGTGTCATGCATTTCGCGGTCCGCGTGTTAATGTTTCGTTGATTCTCGGTATACGTGGGCCATGGGCGTTTTATTTATAGAAATCGGAATTTTTGGGACCGAATAAACGTTGAACTGCGACCCGGAGGCCGAATCCGGTAAATGGTGTAGTTGGGAATTCTGGTGAGATGCACGAGAAACCTTCAGTGATAAGCCGTATATACATGTAGTTGTTGTAATAATTTGAAGGGTTAGTTGTTTTAACTCGTTTGGGACTTGATTCTTTTGAGAAAACATTACTCAGAGACGAGATTGTTTGCAGAAATGCTCACTTTTATATAATTTTATAGCAATTTATGCGTTTATTCCAAGTTGGGTCAGACCATTTGCCATGGCAGAATTATCCGCGTGACAACTCATACAATATGAGTGATCATCCGTAGTCTAGAAATTTTCTAGAAATTTTTGGTAGATACCACCAAATTGCGACCGGTTACCATAGCAACATATTTTCGGAAATGTATGCGTTTGGGGCTGTAATTTCGCTATAATTATGACGATACCTTTGCGACATTTTGAATCAAATATAAATTATTTCCAAAGTTAAATGATCCAGGAATATTTTGCCAACATCTGGAACTAGCCTTGCTAAAAAATCACCCATCACCGACAGAGGGCGCCATTCAAAATGGCCGCCAAACCCCCGTTTTCTAACGTTAAAATGCTTACTTTCATATCATTTTATAGCACTGTATGCGTTAATTTAATGCTGGGTCAGACCATTTGCCATGACAAAATTCTCCACGTGACAGCTGATAATATATGGGTGATCATCCGTGATCTATAAATCTTCCAAAATTTTTGTTTGGGTAGATACCACCAAATTGCGACTGGTTGACATGGCAACCGATTTTCGGAAAATTATGCGTTTGGGGGCTGTAATTTCGCTATATGAGATGTCTGCGTGCGACATTTTTAATCAAATGTAATTAATTTCCAAAAAATTGGATCCAGGAATATACTTAAATTGCTCTCGCTTCTTGTTCCTTCTGCTGAAGAGGTCAAGATTCACCTGCCATGGTGATTGACAACCGAAAAAATTGTCTACGCGTCTACGGCTTAGGAGCTACTGGGCGCCGCCATTTTGGAACAATGACGTCACGAATCACGGCACGCGACCCCCACGTGACGCCAAATATAGGTTACATCTTCATGGACCCCTCACTGAGTGATCGGCCTATATTGAATACATGATACTATGCATAAAACATTTAATTATAAAAGATTCATTCGCTGATAACAAGTGCATGAAGTGGGAAACGGATATATCCGTTTCCCGTCCTGTAGGTAATGTTTTGGGAAACGGATATATCCGTTTCCCGTCCTAAACGAGTTAACGGAATTATGAGTTGGTCATTCTCTTGGTGTATTATTCCAACACCCCGAATATATGGGAAGATTGTGATTTCGTGTTCTGAAGCGAACTGAAACAAACATATTTGAGGCTTGTTGAATTCAATTAATTTTCAAAAGTGAAGACGGTTTTTATCACATAATAAAATGATAATTTCGTTGAATGTTCAATATCTATATGTCAACTTTTAGATAATCCGGTGGTCTCAGATCCTTGGACAAGCACTTGGAGCTTTGAAAACGATGATGTTTTGTCCACGTTGACCTTGTGAATTAGATTCGTCGTCAAGAATTTGAATTTACATGGTTTAAATCTGGTATTGCAATAGTATATCATTATGGGAATGTGAAAAACCGTATTGTTAATTTTCGTACCGAAAATGCGTTTACCGCATATTTGGAGAACAGAAGCTGGTGCAACAATATTAGACACCAACAAGCGAACACACTACATATTTACAGCATATATGCGAAAAATATATTGCAGAGAGACTCAATGCAGGCTCAAAGCCCCCGCGGTATAGGATGCATCAATGTGAAATTCCGATCAGCACTATATCATATATCTATAAATAGTCCGGTAAATTACTCTTTAATTGAATAAAATAAGAGTAATTTTCCTAAGATGAATTCAGACAGTGACCGGCGTCACATGTATAACAGTAGCGAATCCATAATATGTTTGCTGGGCTAATCCTTTCAATGCGGGGGCTGTTCTGCTGCAGCATTACATGTCCTGTGCCAGTTCATTCTCTTATATATGCGAGTCTCCTAGGGAGCCTTGGATATATAAGAGCATGCACTGGCTTCCAAGTTCAAGGTAAATAGTGTTAGGCCAACGTATTTTCGTATATATCCGAGCTTCCATTTGGGAGACTCGCATATATAGGCGAACACATTGGCACAGGGTTTTCGCAAAATTTCAGGAAACCCCAGTCATGGAAGTGTTACTTTTCCTAAGATGAATCCAAACATTGATCGGTGTTATGTGTATCACAGTAGCGATGACATAACATGCTTGCTGGTTTAATAGGAATCCTTTGGTGACAATTGTCCGCCATGATTATTGTAGTATACAGTAATGCTCTAAATAATCGACTCCTTAACCACAGCAGAATTATGGGTAATTTTTTAGGATTTATTATTATTATTATTAATATATTTACATTTAAAGAACGCATTCTACAATATTTAGTTTCAATGCATTTTACAGTCATATTAAGAACACAACATAAAATACATACAGGTGATTTTAAATAAAACAAAGTATACAACTAGGATAAAACAATACTAGGTTAAAACAATAAAAAGTAAAACAACGAAACAGTGAGACAGTGAGGTTTCTAATAAAACGACAGAATAAATATAAGATAAATGGTGCTCGTTCTAAAAATAGCTAATTAATCCAGTTTAAAACACAATTTAAATAAGTGCGTCTTAAGAGATGTTTTAAAACCAGAAACAGTGTCTGCTCTCCGAGTATCAAGTGGGAGCGAATTCCAAATGTTAGTCGCTGTTTGTTGGAAGCAAATCTCACCATATCTGCTATTTGGTTTGCCGGTCAGAAATCTAAGATCGCAACCACTTGTCATCGACCTTGTGGATGCGCCACAAATAGTCGGAAATATGGCTTGATGCCATTCATAGGAAAGCTCTCAGTGAGAGCTTTCCGGTGAATGTCAACAAGCCATATTTCCGACTAAATCCTGAAAAACCCATAATTCTGCTGTGGTTAAGGAGTCGATTATTTAGGGCATTACTGTAGTTACAATTACCTCGTATGCCCGGTCTTTGAGACGAGAAGCTACTGTTGAGAGATTTGAGTGATCCCGATCCAACGATACACTGATGGAAAACATTCGTCTAGGTATCGACTAACGAAGGAGAGTGTGCGTCATGTAACTTTGAGCTCGAATTGATATTGTTAGTAGTTATGTGATGCCCTGTTATCCGGTACATAACGACAGGGTTTGTGGCGGGGGAGGGGGCGTTGTTCTCATCCCCTCAACTTTTCAGCAGTTGGAAATTTCATGTCTGACACAGCATATATGTTTTCTGGTAACTCGATATTCCAACCAGTATTTCGTGCGAAATTTGTTGGTTTTAGGACAAAGGCAGAATATTTTCCAACTAAATAAAAACAAAATTCAAATTCCACGCTAAATACACGTTGGAAATTCATACTGTCATACCGATGTCAACCAATTTCGGGTCTGAAGTTTATAACTGATTCTGTGGCAGTAGTGAAATTTCAAACTGTTACAGATACGGCAAGCGTTGACGATGGGTATGCTGTTAATATAGTCACATCCGTTAAAACCGCCATAAACAGAAAGAATATTATATTATAGACAAACATTGTTCCTATACCAATCATAAATATCGCGAAAATTGTATGTTTTGTCATGTTAGTACGCTGTGTTATGTAAACAAACGCCATGTTTTATAAACAAACAGTACGCAAATAGTATGCGATGAGCAAAACACTAAACACCAGTGAGACCCAACTATATTAACTTTGGTTATAAATGCCACCAAGTTGGTTGCAACATACCGGTATAGCTCTTGATAATTCACGCCTATCAATATTTCGATGTGAATGGGTCACCGTGAATCAGTCTGTTAAAAACAAAGCCAGGGTGTTGAGTGTTTTGCTTATCACTCACTATTTACGTTCCTTACACAAAGTGTGTTTTGTGGATAATATCGCATCCTATTATCATTATACTATACTATTATATATAGTATACTCTTGAGAAAATTTTCATAATTTGGTAACTTTTATTTCTAAATTATAACATATACAACGAAGGCCATGCCTTTGCAATCAAAATTGTAATTTCACGCTAAAACAGGTTGGATAGTCATACTGTCATACCGATGTCAATCTACATGTATTTCTTGTCTCAAATTCGTAACTGATACTGTGCCAATCATGAAATTTCCAATTGTTAAAAGTTTTGACTAAAGTTTGTATGAGACACCGCGAAACCCCATGATGCTACGTCCATACGGGTGCAAATGAAATTCCTCAGACTTGGAAATTTCGGTCAGAATCAGGGGGTGTAGCTGGAAATCCAAAGGCGGTGACCGCCACCCCAGCGGCGGCACTCTAGTCACTCCCCTCAATGTCAGCCATCTTGTCACTACATGTACAATTTTGTTATTCTAGTTAAAGTATTTTGAAGAAAATCTATCACACCAAAAGTGAGGAGCAAGGCTTGAAACAATGCATGAAACGCTCTTTAAAAACACTTCTTCGAATATTTCCGTTATTTCGTCAACAACTCTTCTTCAAATATCTCCGTTATTTCGTCAAAAACACTTCTTCTCATACAAATCACCGTTATTTAGCAAATTAATATTATTTATAGAGTTGTTGCCCTTCATATTAAATATGAAGCTAACATGCAGGATTAGCAAAACATGTCTTCATTTAGTGGACAATCCCAAGCTATTTTGTTAATGACCATTTTAGGTACCGATTGTCCATTTATAAGTGGACAATCCTTGAAGAACTGCCTGTATGCTGACGTCATCATCAGATTAAGCATGTAGTTCAGCTTCCATTCGACCACGCACACTGATTGGTATAGTCTGTTGACCATGCAAGTTTGACCATGGTAAATCTATTTCACAGTTAACTAAATACCCGAAATACGTGTCAACAGTTACTATTAAAGTATTAATAGATATTTCTTTGACCATAATTCGTAGACATAGAAAGGACGAAATAGAAAGTGTATAGAGAACCAAGAATCTATATTTAACATTATATTGGGACGTAATGAGCTCAAGAAATGGGTGCAATAAAGAAATTTATTGGTTTAAACAATTTACACAACTCATACACAATGAACAACCCTCTATCTCTCACCCTAATAAGGCCAATTTTTATTTGTTTGTTTATTTTGTAAAAATAAAATAGGAGGGGGGGGGGGGGGTAAATTGGTTTTGAATTGTATTGCTTTTTTTCATTTTAACAAAATATCAGGTTGGAATTCGAGTCTGTAATAGACGTGAACGGAAGCCTTCGGTGAGTATGTTAAAGGTACTCAATCCGATTCGATGGTCCCCATATCATCAGATTCCAACAACATTTTTTGAAATGCCGCTTCAGTTATCAGAATCGAGTAATTGCCCAAAAATGATGATAACCATAGTCAACTATAGTATAAAATTGCCCAAAACCTGTTTTATCAATATTTTGTTCAACGAAATTTTGCCGGTTTGTCAAATATTTGACACAAAAAAGCCTAATTATTTGAGAGTTATTCATCCCCATCCGCAATTTGGTCCGAGACATTCTTCTCGTTGACTGTTTACTGGGCCACTTCAAATTATCAATGGTGAAAAATAATAGATTTCAAACATCGATATCTGATCATTCTGAGCTTTGATGGGTGGGTTCCTCGATTCGAATCAAATATTTGTTTTTACCCCCGAAGCCAAGGAAATAGTAATTTGCGAGCGTTAATTCGGATTATGCACCTTGAAAATACTAGCAAAGTATTCTAGTGTTACAATTGTTCAGAGCGGTGCCTTCTGATTGCTAAACAAGGGAAGATATGGTAGGTTAATCACAATTACAGGCAGATATAGTTCAATATATAAAAAACAATTATATCCACCAACATTAGGCATTAGACTCGGAGGAAATACAATAATTGCTGATCGATATTGTTTTCTGTACGCTAGTGATTTTTTTGGGTTGAAGGATACTAAAATAAACAAAACAAAAATGGCCTAATATGACAGGTGTGCATTGATTCTAGCTCTCACTCCACTGGAATGACAGACATTGAGGCCATCTCCACCGAGGCGCCCCGTCATGTAAGGATGTGAAGTTTGGATTTCTGTGACCTTTGGCAGCTAGGTGGGACAGCTGAAACAAATTCAGAAAATTGGTAAAAATAAGTAATGCCATCTGCGCAGTTGGAACTATAATATGAAACCACTGACCTCATAGGAATCATTCACGCCGAAAAGTGGGAATGGTTGCACGGGCTTCTCAAGTGATATAACGGTTAGACATCTTCCAGTTAAAATTCAATACAATGTGATGCTTTCATCGGTGTCGTCTGGTTACATCATAATATAGCAATTTGATCTTTTTTTTATTTCAACTTTTAAATACAACCCAAAACTGCATCCCCAAAATTTTAATTTTCAGCTGTTTACACTAAATTTTGGAAATCAACTAACATGTTTGTCGGTATGTGTCTAGCCAGTACACTTCCACCACATGTGGACATGTACATGCGTAATTCCTAACTAGGCTCAACGCTGCAGTTACAGACGCAAATTTTACTAGAAAATCCCCAGTACTTGTTTGTAATTTCACCAAACAAAAGTCTGTAGCAGGGGCAGTCACCACACTTTAAAAGACTCCACGCCGATTCAGCTCCCGAGAATGTGAATGATGATGTGATATGATAGCCAATCAGATACAGTGTCAAAATGAAATTTAGAATTGCCCACTGTTCCCCTCCCTAAAACAGAATAAAATGCCCAAGTCTTGGAAATGACATTAACCCCACCCGCCAAGGGCCCATCCTAGACTTAGGTGTTTCTAACTGGTACATCACACTCTTCCAACTGTTGTAAAACCAAACCGATGCCTATTTTGGACATTTTTCCATTTGACGTATCAGACAAAATATTTGACCGAAAGTACAAACACTACAAATGTTACACACTAAATACTGGCTGGAAAATCAGAACAATTCTAACCTGTTTTTGACGTGCAATTATGATCTGATATGGCGCCGGGCATGAACTCCAACTGTTTAAACTTTTGGGGATGCCCCAACCCGCCATGTGGGATGTACACATCAATGCTAATCATTACGAGCACATCAGCTCAATTTGAGTTGACATTCTAGCGGAACATTAAGTAATGCACGCTTCTAAACTCACAATTACGAGCTGACTTTGTGTAATGCACACTTATAAACTCACCAATGGGAGCACACCTTGTGTAGTGACACTTCTAAACACATCATTAGGAGCTGACATTGTGTAATGCACACTTATAAACTCACCAATGGGAGCATACCTTGTGTAGTGAACACTTCTAAACTCACCAATACCAGCTGGCCTTGTGTAATGCACAATTCTAAACTAAACAATACAAGCAGACCTCGTGTTATGCACACTTCTAAACTCACCAATTCGAGTTGACCTTGTGTTATGCACACTTCTAAACTTAACAATACGAGCTGACCTTGTGTAATGCACACTTCTAAACTCACCAATGGGACACACCTTACGTAGTGACACCTCTAAACACATATTAGGAGCTGACCTTGTGCAATTCACACTTCTGAACTCACCAATGCGACCAGACCTTGTGTGATGAACACTTCTAAACTCACCATTACGAGCTGACATTGTATAATGCACACTTCTAAACGCACCAATGCGATCTGACCTTGTGTAATGCACACTTCTAAACTCACCATTACGAGCTGAACTTGTGTAATGCACACTTCTAAACTCACCAATACGAGCTGACCTTATGTAATGCATACTTCTAAACTCACCATTACGAGCTGACCTTGTTTAATGCACACTTCTAAACCCACCAATGCGAGAAGACCTTGTGTGATGCAAACATCTAAACTCACCACTACGAGCTGACCTTGTGTAATACTCACTTCTAAACTCACCAATACGAGAAAGCCTTGTGTAATGCACGCTTCTAAACTAAACAATACGAGCTGACATTGTGTAATGCACACTTCCAAACTCACCATTACGAGCTGGCATTGTGTAATGCACACTTCCAAACTCACCATTATGAGCAGACCCCACATTTGAATGGACATTCTTGTGGCACATTGTAGTATCGTTTACAATCATCTTGTGTGACGTATGGGCAGTATGATCTGTCCTTCGGTGGGCAGGAAACTGCAAATAGAATTGTCGTTGGAATGCGATACCGTATCACTAAAGACAGATACTCTGGATGACTTACGATCAAAATATGTTGATATATATGTAGCCATGTCAAGACACCTGGGTGACAAGTTAAGCAGCATACAATACAACATGGCACGAAAGAAACAGCAGTACGAAAAATTAGAACCAGAAATAAAGATACCTTATCGCGGATAACATAAACTTCATTCTGCACAAAATGTCTTCGTTTATCCATAGAACAAAAGCTGTTTAGCTTCTAAAGGCCATGATGTAATTCCCCACATTATTAATCGCAGCCAGTGAATCGTGCATGGGTATACCCGACATAATACGTTTCTCTCTTGGTCGATATATATACACCATAGCCCCTCATTGCCTAGGATCTTGACTGCTCAGCTAGTAAGCAACAATTATTTAATTTATTAGTTCAACATCAAAACCACGTTGACTCATCAAGTAATAAGGGCATGACAGAGTATCCCCGCACATACAGAGTATCACCCACACATAGTATCTCCACACACAGAGTATCCCCAATCAGAGTATCCCCCACACATAGTATCCCCCACACGGAGTATCCCCCACACATAGTACCCCACACACGGAGTATCCCCCACAGAGTATCCCCCACACATAGTATCCCTCACACATAGTATCTACCACAGAGTATCCCCGCACATACAGAGTATCCCCGCACATGAAGAGTATCCCCCAATCATAGTTTCTCCCACAACGAGTATCCCCCACACAGAGTATCCTGCACATGCAGAGAATCCCCACACAGAGTATTCCCCACACAGAGTATCCCCCCACACAGACTATCCCGCACATGCAGAGAATCCCCACACAGAGTATCCCCACACATAGTATATCCAACACAGAGTAACCCGCACATGAAGAGAATCCCCCACACATGGTATCTCCCACACAGAGTATGCACACACATAGTATCTCCCACACAGAGTATCCCCGCACATGCAGAGTACCCCCCAGACATAGTATCTCACACACGGAATATCCCCCACAGAAAGTATCTCACACACAGAGTATCCCCCACATAAAGTATTATCCGCAAAGATCCGCAAAGGTGGCTTTTGTTGAGGTTCATTTAGTTTCTGATGAGACTTCATTCATATCCAATCAAAGATGCCAGAGAAGGAGGAATTGACGTATTTTCAACCATATAAGGACAACAACTTCAGAAATAATAAATGGATAAAACATGATACACGTGGATGTTGTTTTCTTCATGCTGCCTCCTAAGCACAGTGGTTTGTAAGTACACAAAAAACCATTCAAATCCTTCCCAAGATGACTGAGATCAAGAGATCAATAGCTTTTACGGGCGGATGTAACGTCGTTTGTGTGGGATCACTGTATCACAGAGTATTCATATTATCAGCGGGTTGTTTTTCGCCTGGAAATTGATATCAAATCATGCCCACTTGATGGTCGATTCGACCATATGATCACGTGACAGGTGACAAGTTACATAATACAGACCAAGCTGCAAAACAGAGTTCAGTCCCCTCGCTACGCTATGTCTGAACGCTGCCGGCATGTGTATTTTCTTATTAAATCTAACATTTCTTTATTGAAGTGTTTTGTTAGTTACAATTCATACTGGCTTGATATGGACAATTGTCAAATGAATATGGACAGTCTAGTTTCTCAGAATAAGGCAGAATGAATTGTAACCTACAAAAGTCTCAAATAAATAAATGTTACATTTCTTCACATTACGTGTTGATGTGGGCAGAGGTAAGTCCTGGGTAGGTGGCTGAACTCTGCATAGACCTTAAACACAGACTGGTATAATACGTACGCGTCTCACACGTGTTTCCGGAGTATGGTTTTGCGCACGTGCAGGTGCATGCATCCAAATTCAGTTTTCCGCCATTCTTGCAGTCTTTCCCACCGCACGGAGCTGTAACAAAGAGATTTTTTTTCTTCATATAAATGACATTAAAATTCTAGCTTGGTATTTAATTAGAGGACGCAACAGTCTCTATATAATGCAATGAACGAAAGTCAATAAATAATTTACTCCAAGTATAATAGTGATCATTTAATATGCTAAATCGCGAACTTGACGCCAATCCATATTATTACACGTATGCTAACTCGCGGAGAAACAAACAACCAATTAGTATAATCTCACCATCAAATGTCTCACCTCCACTTTGACCAAAGTGTTCACAGTTGAAATGTCATTCCTGACACCAACATTAGTTAGAAATTTCAAGAGAAAATAGGTCGAATTTACACTGAAAGTGTGTTACTCCAACCAGTATTTAGTGTGAAATTTGTTGTCTTTAGACCAAAAGTAGAAAATTTCAACACTGGTTTTGGTCAATTTGTTTACTGATCCATGGCCATCACTTGAAATTCCCAATGATAGGGCGATATTAATTGTATGTTTGAAATTTCCAAGAGTTTGAGATACATGAATCAAAATTGAAACGGCCAACCCAAGGGGATGCAAATGGATTTTCTCTTACTCGGAAATTTATGTCTGCTTCAAGGTGGTGTGCAGTTATAAAGTACATAATTGGTCACACCCTATAACGGAGACCCTCTAGCCACGTCCTTGTGCGAATCAAGTGACCACGTACCATCGCAGAGTCCACACATAACAGGGCAGTAGTCAGTCATCAGGTTGGAGTATCGCTCGCAGTCAGCACACGTCATTCGCCCTCCTTTAGTCTTGCACACCGATTTGTCCTGTCCTTGGTCACCATACTTCGTGCATGTTGCTGGAAGGAGAATTAAAGTATAATGGCCAGAATATTGGTTTACCAGCAGTTATTGTCATTGCCTGAATATACGTTTGCAGAATTGGCTCTATAAAGTTATCAATAGTTCCTAATAAATGTACTTCAAAATGGCACAATAATGTCATTTCATTATCGATCTGAAAAAGATCTTGGATATTGACGCATGTGATATAATTAGAGGGTAAAATTTGGTTGGTTTGATATTAGGCCTGATATCAGCCCGAGGTAACCTCATATCATTCTGAGACCAAAGGTCGAAGGCTGATTTGAGGTTTCCGAGGGCTGATATGAGGTTACAGAGGGCTGATATGAGGTTTCCGCGGGCAGATATGAGGTTACCGAGGGCAGATATGAGGTTACCGAGGGCTGATATGAGGTTTCCGAGGGCTGATATGAGGTTACCGAGGGCTGATATGAGGTTACCGAGGGCTGATATGAGGTTACCGAGGGCTGATATGAGGTTTCCGATGGCTGATATGAGGTTTCCGATGGCTGATATGAGGTTACCGAGGGCTGATATGAGGTTACCGAGGGCTGATATGAGGTTACCGAGGGCTGATATGAGGTTTCCGATGGCTGATATGAGGTTTCCGATGGCTGATATGAGGTTTCCGATGGCTGATATGAGGTTTCCGATGGCTGATATGAGGTTTCCGATGGCTGATATGAGGTTACCGAGGGCTGATATGAGGTTTCCGATGGCTGATATGAGGTTTCCGATGGCTGATATGAGGTTACCGAGGGCTGATATGAGGTTACCGAGGGCTGATATGAGGTTACCGAGGGCTGATATGAGGTTTCCGATGGCTGATATGAGGTTTCCGATGGCTGATATGAGGTTACCGAGGGCTGATATGAGGTTACCGAGGGCTGATATGAGGTTACCGAGGGCTGATATGAGGTTTCCGATGGCTGATATGAGGTTTCCGATGGCTGATATGAGGTTTCCGATGGCTGATATGAGGTTACCGAGGGCTGATATGAGGTTACCGAGGGCTGATATGAGGTTACCGAGGGCTGATATGAGGTTTCCGATGGCTGATATGAGGTTTCCGATGGCTGATATGAGGTTACCGAGGGCTGATATGAGGTTACCGAGGGCTGATATGAGGTTACCGAGGGCTGATATGAGGTTTCCGATGGCTGATATGAGGTTTCCGATGGCTGATATGAGGTTACCGAGGGCTGATATGAGGTTACCGAGGGCTGATATGAGGTTACCGAGGGCTGATATGAGGTTTCCGATGGCTGATATGAGGTTTCCGATGGCTGATATGAGGTTTCCGATGGCTGATATGAGGTTTCCGATGGCTGATATGAGGTTTCCGATGGCTGATATGAGGTTACCGAGGGCTGATATGAGGTTACCGAGGGCTGATATGAGGTTACCGAGGGCTGATATGAGGTTTCCGATGGCTGATATGAGGTTTCCGATGGCTGATATGAGGTTACCGAGGGCTGATATGAGGTTACCGATGGCTGATATGAGGTTACCGAGGGCTGATATCAGGTATATAATATAAAACAAACCAAGTAATATCCTATCTATTAATTTGGTCGGCTTTTTACAACACATTCATATGAGTGACGTCACAAAAATCGATATCTACACATTATTTATCAGTGCAGTAGATTTTCGGCATGTCGTAAAACTATTTTACTCGGATTTGTGATATCGTAAAATGATATTACTCGGATTTTTGTTGTCGTAAAATGATATTACTCGGATTAAGGGCAAATTGAAGCGATATTCACATAGTTCCATATTAGGCCGTTCTGGACAAAAATGTAATATCCAGTTAATAATGGTTAATGTTATTTGAATCGACTTAAAGATGCATAATCCGATTAAACGCCCCTCAATTACTATTTATCTGGATTCGGGGGTAAAAACTATTTTATTCGAGTCGGGAGGAACCCACCTATCAAAGCAGAGAGTTATTAGATATCGATTTTTGAAATCTATTATTTTTCACCATCGAGAGTTTTTTTTCTTCAGGTGAATAACATTAATCGACTTAAAAGGTTTACAGAAATAACCACTTATTAGGTACGTCTGTGTCAGCCATTCACAAATCTGCCGCCGACAGCAGCGGCCAATCAAATATATATACTCGCGTTAAATGTTTAATACGAAGCGTCGGCGGTTACGTTATACTCCGATGCACCCTTTTAAATCCGACCGAACACAAGTTTTGCATAATTCCATCTGCACCCCCTTGCACCTCAGTCCCATCAACCATGGTTCTATATGCCCGGTATGAGAACATTCAGAGAGTTGAACCTGAACATTGCATAAATCCTAACATCTAGTGGTCCAACTCCAGACAAATGCACACGGCAACGGACAAGAAACCAGGACGACCATCGTTGTTCGACCCGGTGTGAGAAAATTTTGAAAACTAAAATCGCTAACTCCTAGCATCTAGACTGGCTTCAAGCTTTCCTAATGTTGGAAATTTCAATCCTCATACTCACCCTTAGGTTGGAAAATTCTCCAAAATGATGACCATTTCAGCCCACAATTTTGGCCAAATGTAGTAAAATATTGTTTTATTAAAACTAATTAGCAGTTTTGTATTGGCCACGGGGGAGGGACCATGAAAATTTTGAAATCTGAACAAAAAAATCGCAAAATCCCAGCATCTAGACTAGCCTCAACCCTCGAGTTGGAAATTTCAAACCTGACACCCCCACTTAGGTTAGAAAATTTCCAACTGATGACAATTCCAATGACAATGTTGACCAAATGTAGGACCAAATGTGTTTTTCTTAAATTAACTAGCAGTTTTTGACTGGCCAGGGGGGAGGGACCAGGACACAAGCTTTCCAAGTGTTGGAAATTTCCAACCTGACACCCCTATTAAGGTTGGAAAATTTCCAACTGATGGCCATTTCAGTCCACATATTGACCAAAATAAATTGTTTGAAAATCAAACCACAAGAACATTTTGAACCTATTGTTGGTGTGAAATTTCCAACTAATGTTGTGTCAGGTATGAAATTTCCAACTGTTGAAAATTTTGACCAAACCCCTCCCCACCCCCTGTCGCCGCGTCCCTGTGTATAACGGAGGGAATACGAAGAGTATCGGAATGTTTCAGACCATATAACGAAGGCGAAGATATTCAATAGTCTGGGTTCACTCAGACTGAACATATGTGACCCGCCATATCAAATCCAGTCGTAAGTCGGGATATTTTTTACCCTGTGCCAATGCATTCTCTTATATATGCGAGTCGACCATAGGTCGCCTCGCATATATAAGAGAATGCATTGGCCTAACAATTTTTTACAATTTTAATAATTTTTTCTTGTATTCTTTAATAATTTTATAATTTCACCCATACAGAGCCCCAGACAAACATGAGCAGACGACACTCTTCTATATGCTTCTATATATGTGTGGGGCTCCCTGCAGGGTAATGGCTGTTTTTTATTTTATGTCCTAAAAATTGTAAGAAACATTTATTTAAAAAAAATGATAAAAAAATTGTTAGGCCAATGCATTCTCTTATATATGCGAGGCGACCTATGGTCGACTCGCATATATAAGAGAATGCATTGGCACAGGGTAAAAAAATCCCGACTTACGACTGGATTTGATATGGCGGGTCACATATATATAACCTTGCTCTCCCCGGAGGGCATTGTGGACTTACCGAGATCATCCCGGACGCCTTTGTATGTGCATCCTGCGGCGGAGGTGAATGTCTTCGGTGGTGTAATGCCGCCAGCGTCACCTGGGAACAACAACAACAGAACATTACTACCAGGTAGATGTATATGAGGCATGAACTGAAATTAACTACTCCGCTGGGGTGTCCAATTGCAAATACAAAATCTCAGGTATACTGTCATAAAGTGTGTTAAAGACCCATTTAATTCTCGAGTCACCGATTATTTTTATAATGCCTTGATATACTGTTATAACACCGTTTGAAACGTCCTCAGAAGATGCTCATAGAGAATTAGAAAAAAGCTGAATTTATAGAAAGATCCCCCATTATGGCTCCCAGAATGCAACAGAATTCAAACTAAAAATGTATTTTCAATGGATATCTTAAGATATAGATTGATTGCCCTTCCATTGAAAATAATTAAACTTGAGCAGAGAACACAAGTCGATATCTCAACAAACACAACATGTTCACTGTTCGTTACACCGAATACGTTGACAATACAATGTTTTGGAGCTCCCTCTTTCAAATATGGCATATATTTTATATAAAATTATTTGGGGGTTCGAAAATTAAGTAGGCCGTTAACGAAATAGTAGCATATAACGTAATTATTTTATATAAAGTAAGAAGCTAGTCTCGTTGGTGAAATAATTATCGTTTGTCGGTGATACCTTCTGGGGGCATGGCGGTGTGAATATGTTTTGTATTTCTGGTGTCGTATTTTAAGAAAAGGTTGTTGAAGTCGTCGACAATAATATACGAATGTTACATTCTCCAGATAGGCATGTGTTTATAGTGGTTGAGTGGTAGAATATTAGTTCGAGGTATAGTGAAATTGGGGGATGTGTAGAAACGCTCTTTATAGGCGGTCGTTTGTCTTTTCTGTGCCTGGCACAAAGTCAAAACCTGGTATAATCTATTATATATTTTGGAACTTCTGTCTGTATGTGTGTGTGTGTTATAGACTTGAAAACTGCCTGACCGATCAGACTCGAATTCGGTATGTAGGCCTACTTTGATCTCGGGAACAACATGGGCGGGTCTAATTTCACGTGCAATGGCCGTGTCCTTGGCCTTGACCTCGCTCATATAGGCATGTTTCTGGATCGATCGAACAAGTTAGTTCAAACGCTGTATATTCTGCCCAGAAGGAGGCGATCACAAAGAAATCCCTAAATAGCCCGGACACTCGGGCACATCTTCTATAGAACTACATATATTGCTGTTGAATTGTACTTACTCTTGCAAAGACCACACATGTGAGGACATGTTGATGGTACATTGACGAACCGTTTACAATATGATAGTGGCCACACTCTCCCACAATGCAACGGATCGCGTGCTGGGCAGACAACTGTAAAGAAGAAATGTTTAGGATATTGAGATATTCGCGTATATTCGTACTGGCATAAACAATTTAAACAGTCGTGCTTTAGAACACATTGTGTATTGTAACAGTTAAATGTATTACACAAATGTGCTTAAAGTATACATCGATGGACCAGGGGGTGGATAGATGATCTTTGTTTATTTGCGCCCAACCAATCGTGTAGACCAAACTTTTCAATAAGACATTTGCGCTGAATTGGTCATTGTCGCATGATTTCGTCCAAAAAGACATAAAGGATCTACTAAACGCGCAAAAAGACACATATGATCCTCCAAATGTGCAAAAGTCAACCAGTATCTCAAAGTCAGTTCAATGATGCTGAACTGTGGTGCCCGTCAAGCTCATAGCGAATGGAAGGCCTATTCAAACTCCGTTGAAATTCCACAATAAAAAACAAATATTTATTATAATAGCAATCATATAGCAGACGACTGATCTAATGATATTTCGAGATATTGGTGACTTGTTGGCACATTTGGGAGATCCGGGATGGCTTTTTCCACATTGGGTGTCGTTTTGCAAGACAACATGCGTTATTTGGCCCCATTTCAGTTGAAATTTGCCAACATTTCTTATGCATCAAACGTCCAAACTGCATGGTTATAAATGTCCAACCTAACACTCCCTACATGGTTAGACAATTGATTCCCATCTCAGACTAAATTTGTGATTGAAAGTTGGCAGATATAAAAAATCTTGGTCTAAAACGACATAAGTTACAGATATTTGTAGGAAACTCAAACTATTAGAACAATATTAACCCATTTTGTATGAAATTTCCAGTCCCCATTGATGGAACCATAATATTTCCAACCGCTGAACATTTGACCAAACAAATTGCACTCGATAAGCACGTGACTTCTATCAAAAGACTAATTCAAGTCAAGATGGCAATCAACACTCAGATAATAGATATATATTGTTCTTGTTAGTAACAAAAGCAGCCTTATATTGTGCGCAATGCCAATTCCTAATCCACAGTCTCTTCAAACATCCGAATCTTATTCTATATATGTGACCCGCCATATCAAATCCAGTCGGAAGTCGGGATTTTTTTGCCCTGTGCCAATGCATTCTCTTATATATGCGAGTCGACCATAGGTCGCCTCGCATATATAAGAGAATGCATTGGCCTAACAATTTTTTACAATTTTAATAATTTTTTCTTGTATTCTTTAACAATTTTATAATTTCACCCATACAGAGCCCCAGACAAACATGAGCAGACGACACTCTTCTATATGCTTCTATATATGTGTGGGGCTCCCTGCAGGGTAATGGATGTTTTTTATTTTATGTCCTAAAAATTGTCAGAAACATTTATTTAAAAAAAATGATAAAAAATTGTTAGGCCAATGCATTCTCTTATATATGCGAGGCGACCTATGGTCGACTCGCATATATAAGAGAATGCATTGGCACAGGGTAAAAAAATCCCGACTTCCGACTGGATTAGATATGGCGGGTCACATATATACATTTTGAGCGCATGCTTGATGCAGTAAATGTTTGTGAGATTCATAGTATTGAGTAGTAGTTATAAAACAACATGAAACAAACAAATAATCAGTAATAAATATCGCTGGCTGATCAAAAAACGCAAAGAAAATATCTCCTAGATTGCAATGAGTATATATAATTAATTATGAATATATCACCTGTATTATGCAGTATAACATTTGTCGTGTTTCGATAACCGTGGGGAGAAATTAACCTCCGATCTCGGAATTTAAATATAACAAATTATGAAGTTGTGGTTGTAATTGTCATCGGCTTTTTAAAGAGACTGGATTCCGCTTCAATGAGCCGTTACGTCACAACCAATGAAATAGCGCTTTCTGAGTCATGACCAATGGAATGAAAGGAATTCCATCAATACAGAAAACAAATAGGAATTCTAGAGACGTAAATATGATATTATCGAGACTGTCAATGCTAGTGACCGTAACCGATATACGCCATTCAACATACTGTCTAACCGACTCGCGTCATCAAAGTACAAATGGAGGCTTCCCCTGCGCCATGTAAGCCTTTCAGAACTATGTAGCTTTGATGGCGAACCATTTATATCAATAGGTCTCTACTGCTTGCGATAACATTATTATGTGAAGGAATATATCAACAGTGTTAGTGAGTTATTGGGGGTGGGAGTATCCGACGACGTCTAGTTCGTCTGCAGGCAATGAGACTTTTTCTTAAATCATAAAATTTACGTGCATGTCGACTTGAATGCCAAGACATTTCGTAACACTGTGACACGCGAGGTTTTCTGATTCGGCAGAGCCAAAAGATGGATATTGCAGGGGGAGTTAAACCAAAGATGGATAACTCTACTAAGAAATATCAACTGAATCGTTGTATTATTTTTTTAATTCTGCAGAAAATAACTGTTTTACTCATCAATGAAGCTTCTGGTAATCATCGGTTTCATTATGAGTGGGTCGTTGAGTTACAAATTCAACTTAACAGAGGAAGGAAAGGTGTCTGAGTTTGGGGGCTCTCCCGAAGATATGGCATTAAATTGTACATGTGATTGTACTACAATTCTAATTGATTGGGAGTGTGGGTGTGCGGATCTACATTCTACACACATGCACTTCCAATGGAATCAGTATTCCTATCGCACGGATATGCGAGGAGTAGCATATAGCGATGTGAGGATTCAAAGGAGATATAGTCTGCATTGTCGTACTCCTGTTGATGTAAACAGTATTTATTCCATATAATTCAAATACAGTGTATATTACAAAATATGAATCATGAATATTGGTTTATGGAGGGTATCCGACATCAAGCATAAAGCTTATGGGGATCGTTTCCGATTACGTGTGAATAAGCCCACGCTGTGAGAATGATAACATAATATTAGGTAATTGTGTTAATAATAATTTTCGAAGATCGTTGTTGGTATATATGTTACTCAGCTACTCACAGTGTGGGCTGGATCGATAGATATATCAAAATGAGATTTTTTTTTCTTATGGAATAATAGAAAGAAATTGATTGAAAATAGATTTAGTATAGCGGAACGAAGTATATAGTATACATATAGTACATACTCCTGTTAAGAATGTACCAGGACGATCCAACATATAATTCTGTTGCCACGTTTGTTTATTATCACCGCTACTCACGTTTCTCACAAGCCTCCCCCTGATAGACACTGTAGCATTTGCACGTGCAGGTATTTGGATCCAATGTTCCGCCATTGTAACACAGCAGCCCTCCACAATCTGTAAAATTAATGACAATAATGATGCATCTTTTTACACGAAAATGTTGTACATCATAAATGTAAATCTTGGGGCAAATACTGTTAACATAAGTATATAAAACCAAATCTATTTTTAGCTTATGCCTCGCTGAACACTCCTGGGAGTTCATCACACTGATATCGGTTGATTTTCAAAGAGCGTTTCGTAAACATATTGACAACGATACATGAGTGAAACGCGCTTATATTAGTTCTCATTTGGAGGCTTCCCGATACTATAGGCTTAGATAAAAGAAAATTAAATGTTTGGTTGGGATTACAAGTCAGAAAAAAACAAGGGTATAGGTAGGTTCTAAATTTTAATTTAAGTTTTGTAGTTTGTCTGCAAAATTTATTTAATAATGATTGTCTTTATGTACATTGTATGTAATGGAGACAGTTCTTTGTTTTAAAGACGTATTAAGGAATCCAGCAATATACGTCTCCAATATATAAAATAACACAATTGGAACAAGAAGTGGCACTTAATAAACACATTGAATGATAAGAACAATTTTTCCGTTAATGGCAAGAACAAATATTATATTATTTTACTTATTTACTCTTTTATCTTTTATAAGAAAGTGGCATAATATCTGTCTATTATCTGACAAACAGATATCGATTAAATGTCATATAACATGCAGGCGTTCAACGTGTTATTCAGCGGGTTGCATTCAGTTATATTCCACATCTTGTAACTGAAAGTCTGGAACACTAGATACCTCTTTAAATGTCTGTGAAATATTTTAAATCGCCGTGCTGTTTTCCAGCACCCACATTATGTTATTAATTCATGTTCCGTATTACCATGTATTATTGGTTATTGGAATAAAAGTATCAAACAAAGAAATCAACTCATTTTGAGACAATGAAAAATGATAAGTAATTTGTGCTTTTAATGAAATACAGTTTACAGAAAATATCTAAAGATTTTCTCGAAAACCACGAAAAGAACATTAGGGTAGGGGTTAAAACTAGGGTATAAGGGAAGCCCGAAACACAGGTACTTTTTCCTAGGCCTTACCACAAACTCCCCCTTTGCATGAAGTGGGACACGAAGAGCACGTCGGCCCCGCCTTATACGGATGAGCAGCGTCAGTTTGTCTGAAATCGAACATAAGCGATATCAGAATATAATTAAATACATGTACGTCTAGGTCCAATGTGCAGAAAGACTATCGGTCTACCAACTAGAACACATATTTCTGCCAACTAGTACACGGACCTCTGCCTACAAGAACACGAATCTCTGCCTACTTGAACACAGATCGCTACCAACTAGAACACTGATCTCTGCCTACTTGAACACAGATCGCTACCAACTAGAACACTGATCTCTGCTACCTATAGAACACGGATCTCTGCCTACTTGAACACAGATCGCTACCAACTAGAACACTGATCTCTGCTACCTATAGAACACGGGTCTCTGCCAACTAAATGACACGGATCGCTGCCAACTATAGGACACGGATATCTGCCCACTAGAACATGGATCTCTGCCAACTAAAGGACACGAATATCTGCCCACTAGAACAATGATCTCGAACAGGAACCGGATTCATCTCACTCATATCGAAAAAATGGTCACATAATTACATCTTCAGTTGCGTTTTGCATGTCAATGACAGACTCTCGCCTTCGAAACATATGACATGTATACGTATAATCCAGCTATTCATTGTGTCATCCCTGGCAAAGTGGTCCTTCTAATTATCTATGATGTTGGTGGGTCCTGCTGAATTGATACGATGCTGGTCGTGCAAAATGATGCTGTTAAGAAGCCGTTATTTTTGTTCTACAGTTGTCATTTTTGCCGCCTTTAGATAATCTGAACGAAAGGAGAAAATCCCATTATGTTTATAAATTACCAATATAGCAATGTCGGTCGTTCTGCAAACACTACGCAGAGCAATCATGATTAAAATATTCATGAATGTTGCATACAGCCACTGGCCTTTTCTCAAAACGCTCGGATTACCCAAACATGGCGAAAACGTATATTTTAGGAAAAAAAATGACTTTACTTGTTCTTAAAAGCATCACCACCCCCCCCCCCCCCCCCCCCACCAGCATCATAGCAATTTATTAAGAATCACTTAACCAGAGGTTGGTATGCAGCTGAAAATAATGACCATATACCCGAATCAAATTATCCACCTTTCATGTGGAATCGCGTTAAGCTAATAAATACTATAAAGACAGTAACATCGTATTTCGGCGTCTCTCAAAAACCATAGTTTTTTTGACAACGTACACGATATATGCATTTACGTACCCAGATAGATAGTTGCAGACATAATACCACTTGTATGGGCTCTGCTCGCAGTAGGCAGCTCCGCAGCCAACCTTGGAGGTTCGATTACAAACTATCTGAAAGTTAGAAATAAGCTGTTTGTTGTCTACTTTTGGCACAAGCTCACTGCATGGTGATCTCTGGACCACTGATAACAGATAAACCATGTCGGATTTTAAAATATGTGTGCACATGGACACATATCGATAATAAACTGGTGTCTATATATGTGACCCCGCCATATCAAATCCAGTCGGAAGTCGGGATTTTTTTTTACCCTGTGCCAATACATTCTCTTATATATACGAGTCGACCATAGGTCGCCTCGCATATATAAGAGAATGCATTGGCCTAACATTTTTTTTATCATGTTTTTTAATAAATGTTTCTTACAATTTTTAGGACATAAAATAAAAACATCCATTACCCTGCAGGGAGCCCCACACATATATAGAAGCATATAGACGAGTGTCGTCTGCTCATGTTTGTCTGGGGCTCTGTGTGGGTGAAATTATAAAAATGTTAAAGAATACAAGAACAAATTATTAAAATTGTAAAAAATTGTTAGGCCAATGCATTCTCTTATTTATGCGAGGCGACCTATGGTCGACTAGCATATATAAGAGAATGCATTGGCACAGGGTAAAAAAATGCCAACTTCCGACTGGATTTGATATGGCGGGTCACATATTGTTTACACAAACTTCTATATATTTGAAAATTTCGATAATTAAACGTCATTTTACTATGATTTTAGCCATGCATGTTTCCAAGCGGATATTAGGGTTTTTATGTTTCCAAGCGGGTAGTTTTAATACATGTATATGCAAAAGCTAAAGCATACTTTTTTCCACATGACACAG
>CP136064.1:45114646-45145472 GCA_032622095.1 Siphonodentalium dalli | reverse complement strand
GTTTAAGGACTTTTGCTAACCCAATTTTCCCCAAATTTGATGGAGTCAAAATAAAGGTTTATGTTCACTTTTGTTAGTAATCACAGTAACCAAATACATGAATGCAACATGTTAAGAGCATTATTAATGGTAGAATATGTTAGAAATACCAAATGTGAAATTTATAGAGGGTTTTTAAAATCTATTTTTTCGAACCCAAAATCAATAAACACAAAGTCCATATCAAAGAAAAAAAATATGGCAATGTCTACTGAACACTGTGAAAGAATGATGAACAATAAAATAATATTCATATTTATCAAGCATTCTTTGATAAAATTACTAAGAACCAATTGTTTACAAATCATTGAGTAAGTTACCTGACATCGCTTATAGTGAGGTGGAAGTTAAATGTTAATATCTGTGGACAGTAGTGTGTTGTGAATCTCTTGACAAAATAATTGTGTAATCCCAATCTGGTGTACCCCATAGCCCAGAAACTAGGTCACCAATCATCCTGAGTCAGGATAAAGTACAGCACTGGCTGGTCATAATCCCCATGAATCCCAACAGACTTGAGTGAACATTATCTTGACCCATCAAATTCAGTTCCCAAATAGCTTTGCTGAGCAATGAAAGCTACCATTTGTAGACAACTGCTTCCAAGCCAAAAATCTTAATAAAACTGAAGAAATGTGAGTATATCTTTATTGTTCATCATTCTGCACAGTGTTCAGTACTCATACCCATATTTTTTTCTTAGATATGACCTTCGTGTTGTTGATTTTGGGTTCGAAAAAATAAATTTTAAAAACTTCTATAAATTTCACATTTTGAATTTCTAACATAATCTACCATGAATTATACTCTTAAAATGTAGCATCCATGGGTCTGGTTACTGTGATTAGTAATAAAAGTGAACATAAACCTTTATTTTGGACTCCGTTAAATTTGGGGGAAAATTGGGTTAGCAAAGTCCTTAAGAGCTTCGTATCATTCGTTTTCAAACAAATATTCAACAAGGTGATAATTATCACTCACCTGTGTGTAGTGTCCGATCAATTTTAAAGGCTGTGGACCCGAGATATGACGTCGGGTTCCTTGCCGTAAGTGTAATTCTGCACCTCATCGTGCCACGCTTCGATCACAGATCCCCAGGAAATGTAGCCACCAGCAACGTTCTGTCCCACACCAAGTCCGTAACCTAGACAGAACACACCGCATTAAATAATAATAATAATAATATGCTGTGTATAACAGTTTGAGATCAAATCATGATGGGGGCCGGTTAAAAAGTGCGATGCACAATGTCCCCCCTCCCCATGTGGGTGGGTGTCCGGAGGCCAAAATAAGTCATGCAATTTTAATCCACATCCTATATATTTACTTTGTTTTTAGTTTAAAAACAGCTTTGCATGTGTTCTTATTTTCTCTGTTGAGTAGAAATAAAGCACTTAAAGTCATTTTCACCTACTGATAGTGATAACATTGGTGAAATTTACTAAATAAAACTAATGTTAACAATTGAAAGTGTCTTTCTGAGAACGGAAAAAAAATTGCATATGTAATAATTGTCTTTAATCAAGATATGAACACACAATATGGTTATTTTCTGGTTATTTCTCCCATAACTATCAGATATTATGATCGCAAACATGTCACTATGATGCTTGCGACGTTGTTGCTATGAATGAATGGTGTTGGTATGTCATTGTGACCTAATTCTTCTGAGCTGTTAACATGGTTATTTAATATTTGTTAAGAATAATACCAATTATCACAGGTTTATCATATTTTAATAAATACTAGATTCGGGTAGACTTGACAGACTAGTTCCTGTAACAGTCAATGACATTCAGTTTCATTACACGTCAACAGTGAACACTGTTTCTTTAATGTATATGCAGACCAGTACAATGGTAAGGACAATGGTATAGTGTTACAATATCACAGCCAGACGACAATGCAGTTGATGGTTACCAATTCATGCGAAGAAAGGGTTACATTTAGGATTGCACTGCTTTGTGGTGATGGGTTTGAAAAGGATCCCTCTGATTCGCTTGGCAGAGGTCGCAAATACGGACGAAAGCTTATTGTTATAAATTATAAATGAAACAAGCCTTAAAATGTGTATCTATTTAATCCTTATCACTGGTACCAGCTTGTACTGTTGTTATCTCTGATGTTATCTAAGGGGCACTAGTTTACATAAGATTGACCTGTCTATACTAAACACTCATTGGTGAGTAGTTATCCCATAGGAAATGTTAATAAGTTTGCAAAAGCAATGGAACCCCAAAGGTAATCCATTTTCTCAAAATTTGAATAAGTAACTTTCAACATTCGGTGCTATTGTAAGCGTAGTACGGAAGCGAAGAGGCGCCAGATGAATAATATTGGTATCTTGCTGCAGCAAGTTAACTATCTTGCTGCAGCAGGTTAGCTATCTTGCTGCAGCAAGTTACTATCTTGCTGCATTGCTATCTTGCTGCAGCAAGTTTCTATCTTGCTGCAGCAAGTTAGCTATCTTGCTGCAGCAAGTTAGTTATCTTGCTGCAGCAAGTTAGCTATCTTGCTGCAGCAGGTTAGTTATCTTGCTGCAGCAAGTTAGCTATCCTGCTGCAGCAAGTTACCATCTTGCTGCAGCAGGTTAGTTATCTTGCTGCAGCAAGTTAGCTATCATGCTGCAGCAAGTTAGCTATCCTGCTGCAGCAAGTTAGCTATCCCTACATACCTAGGGGCGCCTGCGGCGCATAAGATACCATGGCAGGCGGGATGGGGTGGTGGATGGGTACTACATACCTAGGGGCGCCTGCGGCGCATAAGATACTATGGGAGGCGGGATGGCGTGGTGGGTGGGTACTACAAACCTAGGGGCGCCTGCGGCGCATAAGATACTATGGGAGGCTGGATGGGGTGGTGGGTGGGTACTACACACCTAGGGGCGCCTGCGGCGCATAAGATAATATGGGAGGCGGGATGGGGTGGTGGGTGGGTACTACACACCTAGGGGCGCCTGCGGCGCATAAGATACTATGGGAGGCGTGATGGGGTGGTGGGTGGGTACTACACACCTAGGGGCGCATGCGGCGCATAAGATACTATGGGAGGCGGGATGGGGTGGTGGGTGGGTACTACATACCTAGGGGCGCCTGCGGCGCATAAGATAATATGGGAGGCGGGATGGGGTGGTGGGTGGGTACTACACACCTAGGGGCGCATGCGGCGCATAAGATACTATGGGAGGCGGGATGGGGTGGTGGGTGGGTACTACACACCTAGGGGCGCCTGCGGCGCATAAGATACTATGGGAGGCGTGATGGGGTGGTGGGTGGGTACTACACACCTAGGGGCGCATGCGGCGCATAAGATACTATGGGAGGCGGGATGGGGTGGTGGGTGGGTACTACATACCTAGGGCGCCTGCGGCGCGTACGATACTATGGGAGGCGGGATGGGGTGGTGGTGGGTACTACACACCTTGGGGCGCCTGCGGCGCATAAGATACTATAGGAGGCGGGATGGGGTGGTGGGTTTGTTTACTACTAGGTATGTAGTTAGCTATCTTGCTGCAGCAGGTTAGTTATCTTGCTGCAGCAAGTTAGCTATCATGCTGCAGCAAGTTAGCTATCCTGCTGCAGCAAGTTAGCTATCCCTACATACCTAGGGGCGCCTGCGGCGCATAAGATACCATGGCAGACGGGATGGGGTGGTGGATGGGTACTACATACCTAGGGGCGCCTGCGGCGCATAAGATACTATGGGAGGCGGGATGGCGTGGTGGGTGGGTACTACAAACCTATAGGGGCGCCTGCGGCGCATAAGATACTATGGGAGGCGGGATGGCGTGGTGGGTGGGTACTACAAACCTATAGGGGCGCCTGCGGCGCATAAGATACTATGGGAGGCGGGATGGCGTGGTGGGTGGGTACTACAAACCTATAGGGGCCCCTGCGGCGCATAAGATACTATGGGAGGCGGGATGGCGTGGTGGGTGGGTACTACACACCTAGGGGCGCCTGCGGCGCATAAGATACTATGGGAGGCGTGATGGGGTGGTGGGTGGGTACTACACACCTAGGGGCGCATAAGATACTATGGGAGGCGGGATGGCGTGGTGGGTGGGTACTACATACCTAGGGGCGCCTGCGGCGCATAAAATACTATGGGAGGCGGGATGGCGTGGTGGGTGGGTACTACATACCTAGGGCGCCTGCGGCGCGTAAGATACTATGGGAGGCGGGATGGCGTGGTGGGTGGGTACTACATACCTAGGGCGCCTGCGGCGCGTAAGATACTATGGGAGGCGGGATGGCGTGGTGGGTGGGTACTACATACCTAGGGCGCCTGCGGCGCGTAAGATACTATGGGAGGCGGGATGGCGTGGTGGGTGGGTACTACATACCTAGGGCGCCTGCGGCGCGTAAGATACTATGGGAGGCGGGATGGCGTGGTGGGTGGGTACTACATACCTAGGGCGCCTGCGGCGCGTAAGATACTATGGGAGGCGGGATGGCGTGGTGGGTGGGTACTACATACCTAGGGCGCCTGCGGCGCGTAAGATACTATGGGAGGCGGGATGGCGTGGTGGGTGGGTACTACAAACCTAGGGGCGCCTGCGGCGCATAAGATACTATGGGAGGCTGGATGGGGTGGTGGGTGGGTACTACACACCTAGGGGCGCCTGCGGCGCATAAGATACTATGGGAGGCGTGATGGGGTGGTGGGTGGGTACTACACACCTAGGGGCGCATAAGATACTATGGGAGGCGGGATGGGGTGGTGGGTGGGTACTACATACCTAGGGGCGCCTGCGGCGCATAAAATACTATGGGAGGCGGGATGGCGTGGTGGGTGGGTACTACATACCTAGGGCGCCTGCGGCGCGTAAGATACTATGGGAGGCGGGATGGCGTGGTGGGTGGGTACTACAAACCTAGGGGCGCCTGCGGCGCATAAGATACTATGGGAGGCTGGATGGGGTGGTGGGTGGGTACTACACACCTAGGGGCGCCTGCGGCGCATAAGATACTATGGGAGGCGTGATGGGGTGGTGGGTGGGTACTACACACCTAGGGGCGCATGCGGCGCATAAGATACTATGGGAGGCGTGATGGGGTGGTGGGTGGGTACTACACACCTAGGGGCGCATGCGGCGCATAAGATACTATGGGAGGCGTGATGGGGTGGTGGGTGGGTACTACACACCTAGGGGCGCATGCGGCGCATAAGATACTATGGGAGGCGTGATGGGGTGGTGGGTGGGTACTACACACCTAGGGGCGCATGCGGCGCATAAGATACTATGGGAGGCGGGATGGGGTGGTGGGTGGGTACTACATACCTAGGGGCGCCTGCGGCGCATAAGATACTATGGGAGGCGGGATGGGGTGGTGGGTGGGTACTACATACCTAGGGGCGCCTGCGGCGCATAAAATACTATGGGAGGCGTGATGGGTGGTGGGTGGGTACTACACACCTAGGGGCGCATAAGATACTATGGGAGGCGGGATGGCGTGGTGGGTGGGTACTACAAACCTAGGGGCGCCTGCGGCGCATAAGATACTATGGGAGGCTGGATGGGGTGGTGGGTGGGTACTACACACCTAGGGGCGCCTGCGGCGCATAAGATACTATGGGAGGCGTGATGGGGTGGTGGGTGGGTACTACACACCTAGGGGCGCATAAGATACTATGGGAGGCGGGATGGCGTGGTGGGTGGGTACTACATACCTAGGGCGCCTGCGGCGCGTAAGATACTATGGGAGGCGGGATGGCGTGGTGGGTGGGTACTACATACCTAGGGCGCCTGCGGCGCGTAAGATACTATGGGAGGCGGGATGGCGTGGTGGGTGGGTACTACATACCTAGGGCGCCTGCGGCGCGTAAGATACTATGGGAGGCTGGATGGCGTGGTGGGTGGGTACTACATACCTAGGGCGCCTGCGGCGCGTAAGATACTATGGGAGGCGGGATGGCGTGGTGGGTGGGTACTACATACCTAGGGCGCCTGCGGCGCGTAAGATACTATGGGAGGCGGGATGGCGTGGTGGGTGGGTACTACATACCTAGGGCGCCTGCGGCGCGTAAGATACTATGGGAGGCGGGATGGCGTGGTGGGTGGGTACTACATACCTAGGGCGCCTGCGGCGCGTAAGATACTATGGGAGGCGGGATGGCGTGGTGGGTGGGTACTACATACCTAGGGCGCCTGCGGCGCGTAAGATACTATGGGAGGCGGGATGGCGTGGTGGGTGGGTACTACATACCTAGGGCGCCTGCGGCGCGTAAGATACTATGGGAGGCGGGATGGCGTGGTGGGTGGGTACTACATACCTAGGGCGCCTGCGGCGCGTAAGATACTATGGGAGGCGGGATGGCGTGGTGGGTGGGTACTACATACCTAGGGCGCCTGCGGCGCGTAAGATACTATGGGAGGCGGGATGGCGTGGTGGGTGGATACTACATACCTAGGTGCGCCTGCGGCGCATAAGATACTATGGGAGGCGGGATGGGGTGGTGGTGGGTACTACACACATAGGGGCGCCTGCGGCGCATAAGATACTATGGGAGGCGGGATGGGGTGGTGGGTTTGTTTACTACTAGGTATGTAGTACCCACCCACCACCCCATCCCGCCTCCCATAGTATATTATGCGCCGCAGGCGCCCCTAGGTATGTAGTACCCACCCACCACCCCATCCCGCCACCCATAGTATATTATGCGCCGCAGGCGCCTCTATGTATGTAGTAACCACCCACCACCCCATCCCGCCTCCCATAGTATCTTATGCGCCGCATGCGCCCCTAGGTATGTAGT
Organism: Siphonodentalium dalli; assembly: GCA_032622095.1. Classification (NCBI taxonomy): domain Eukaryota; kingdom Metazoa; phylum Mollusca; class Scaphopoda; order Gadilida; family Siphonodentaliidae; genus Siphonodentalium; species Siphonodentalium dalli. Next base: position 45,138,674 of record CP136064.1, on the reverse strand, counting down.
AACCACCAACCACCCACCCCGCCTTCCATAGTATCTTATGCGCCGCAGGCGCCCCTAGGTATGTAGTAACCACCCACCACCCCATCCCGCCTCCCATAGTATCTTATGCGCCGCAGGCGCCCCTATAGGTATGTAGGGATAGCTAACTTGCTGCAGCAAGATAGTAACTTGCCGCTGCAGGATAGCTAACTTGCTGCAGCAAGATAGCTAACTTGCTGCAGCAGGATAGTTAACTTGCTGCAGCAGGATAGTAACTTGCTGCAGCAGGATAGCTAACTTGCTGCAGCAAGATAGCTAACTTGCTGTAGCAAGATAGTAACTTGCTGCAGCAGGATAGCTAACTTGCTGTAGCAAGATAGCTAACATGCTGCAGCAAGATACCAACTTGCTGCAGCAAGATAGTAACTTGCTGCAGCAAGATAGCTAACCTGTTGCAGCAAGAGAGTTAACTTGCTGCAGCAAGATATCAATATAATTAATCTGGCGCCTCTACGCTTCCGTAGATTAGGCCAGGATAAGAGTGTAGCTTATATCTTTATACAAAAAAATAGATTTATAACAATTGTTAATCATATAAAAAATTCAAAAGAACACGAAAGTCCAGACATTTTGTTTCATAGCAGCTATTTGAGTTCTTGTAAATCTTGCTCAATGTTTGTCTGTTTTTGTTTTATTGTGGGCAGTTCTTTGTTTGGAATTAAACATGAAGTAACTATAATTGCAGTTAATAAAAAGAACCTGGTTGGAACAGAAGGCGGACGCTTGAATAAACCGAACTTGTAGGTGGACAGGGGTGGGTGTAAAACATTTAAAAATTACACGGAAGGGTGTGTGGGTCCCTAATTCGGAAAACAAACAAAATCAACCTTGTGTGTGCATTTTTATCCGCCCCGATCAAATCAGTTCTAGCTGGCATTTATTTCTGCGCACATTTGTACTCGCAAATATATATCGTGTTAATCGGCTCTATATATAGTACCGCACTCAAAAGGAAATAAACGAATATAATAATTCAGCCCTTGTAATAAGATGTATGTTATTACTGTTTTCTCGGATTATATTACGACATTTTAATGATTTTTTGTTTCGTTGCATAATTCAGTTGGTCGTCATATGCCTCTATATGTACCTGGGATGCTTTTCACCGAATCGTGTCCCATGATGCACTGCAATGCCCATTTCTGTGCAACAGCGGCCAGTTTGCCGTCATATGCCTGAAATAAAGTTGTCAGCGTTATTGAAATCCCATCGGGATAAACATATTCCGATCAAATTCCGGATTACTTCTTAAATCCCACCGGGATAAACATATTCCGATCAAACTCCGGATTACTTCTTAAATCCCATCGGGATAAACATATTCCGATCATATTCCGGACTACTTCTTAAATCCCACCGGGATAAACATATTCCCCGGACTTTTGCCGGAATCCCACCGGAATATTGGGGAGAATGCCGGTGATATGTTCTAATGTAGGAATTGAAGAGATATAAATTTAGACTTGTTTTCTGTCATGTTACGAGCTTTCTTTTATATACGTGCTAGTGTTCTCATTGGTGAGTAGTTATCACATAGGAAATGTTTGGATAATAAGTTCAACAAACGACCTTTCTACTGAGACTATATAATATCTGGGAAACCATTGGAAAACCGTAGGGGGGGGGGGGGGGCAGACTTACCAATTTCATGAGATCGGCAGCTGTTGGGTTGACGTTGCCTCTGTACAGGTTGTGCATTTCTAATATTTGAGTTCTATCAGCCGCTGTTATCTCTATCGGGTACGATCCCGAATTGTCTGGCAAGCACATGGTGTGGTCTGGGATTTCTTGGTATTCTTTGGTACATGTCGCCTATGGAAATTAATGTAAAATGTTTGTTAGCGATTGCTCATATATTCACCCCTGGTAAAGTGGTCCCGCTAATATGCTATATATATTGCTGGTGGTCCTGCTGAATTGCTATGATGCGGATATGACAAACTGATGCTGTTATAAAAAAGTACCTTTATTTTATCCAAAGAAAAAACAGTGTGTGTATGACACATTCAAGAACAGAAATATTTTTTGAAAATAAATAATAATGCCTACGCCGGTGTTTCTAAAACGACGTGAATAACCATCTTGATCATAGTCGATTTTCAACATATAATACAACCAGTATTAACAATATTCGCAATAAATATGTTTTTTGATGTTTTATACGCATAATGGCTTTTCCTGGATATGTTCAGAATATCAGAACACAGCGAAAAATACAAATAATAACAAAAAATAACGGTACTTTTTGTTAACAACATCAGTTTGCCATAACAGCATCATAGCAATTCAGCAGGACCCAGTCGCATCATAGCACATTAGCAGGATCACTTGATCAGGGCTGATACGATGCGTCGCCACTTGCGCTAGACCAACTTACTATCTATATGTCAGAGTATCATGCAGGAACCTGCGAGGGGGTCTTCATTCTGGGGTGTCCATCTTAGAATATCCAACTCCACTCTCCCCTTGATCCACACCAAAGTTCATCTAGGATTTTCATTTTCCAACAGCTAATTAATGCAAACTGTGGTGTAAATCTCAGAATATCCAACTCCACCCTCCCCTTGATCCACACCAAAGTTTCCTACATCTAGGATTTTCATTTTCCAACAGCTAATTAATGCAAACTCAACAACTGTTAGAAATTTCCAAAAACAAAAGGCTGCCTCAGTCTTAAATTCAAAGTTCACGTGAATGTATGACAATGTTCGACCCCTGTCATAAATCAATATTAATTGGCTGTGTGAAGACTCAAATTATACTATACTACTAATAATGCTCGCTTTAGTCACATTCCAATTTGGTTCCAGCGATCAGCGTAGGTAGGTCACAGCGTGTGATGCTTTTATCCGTAATTTATGCCCCTTTAAAGGCACGTGAGGCCTTAGTTGTCGAAAATATTCATATTTGTTCTAATCACCGTTAACAGAAAAACATTAAAACGCATACAGTTTCGTTCATATATATCATGACCATCACGTAAACAGCATGTTATCATAAAGACATACTATATTTTACATAAGCAAGAGCCTGATTGTGTTACAGAAGATAGCACAATGTTACTGGCTAATCACACACAAATGGCATAAACGCTCTTTATTAGTTCCATATCAGGAATTCACCAACAAAGAACGCTCTTTATGTTTACCATCATAATATAAACAAACACCAGAAAAGTAACTTTTCATGCTTTTGTAATTTACATAACAATGGCCAAACATTTGACAATAACATACTGTTTATGCGATATTTCTTATTTGTATACGGACAAAGTCTGTCTACATTTTGATGTTCTTTCTGTTTGTGGCGGTTTTTGACGGGTGGAAATATTTTCACAGGATACCCACCGCCAAGGCCAACCGTACCTTTAAAATCTGTAACCCTTTAAGTGCCAGTTTTTATTTTTTTTGGGGTTGAATTTTTTTCGGTATGCTTAAGCATGCTATAGCGAATTTAAAAACAAACTGGATAAAACCTTAGGGGCATGTTATAACTCAAAACTATCACCAAGTATTCATAATAATAATTTTGATGCCCATGAAAAACATGAGATTCCCTGGCACTAAACCTACAAAAATAAGTCAGTTAAAGAATATAAGAAAAAATTATTAAAATTGTACAAAATTGTAAAAAAAAATGTAAAAAATGATGAAAAATTGTTAGGCCAATGCATTCTCTTATATATGCGAGGCGACCTATGGTCGACTCGCATATATAAGAGAATGCATTAGTACAGGGTATATGGGTTGATACAAAAATCGGACCTGGCACTCAAAGGGTTAAATCTACATCGACGCATAAATAAAAACAAGTGCATGTTCAGCCCATTAACTTACTCACAGTGTTACCACGAAACTTCAAACCACAGTAACATCAAGGTGATATAATTATAACCATGATGCTTATTATAGTCACCAGTTGGAGAGTGGAACTGTTTTTGCCGAAGCGAATTAACCAAGTCGTCACAGGACCAAGGCCTTTTCACACGATTCGAAAATCGAAGAAAGTAGGTTTTGTTTGAAACACACCATCCCATCGCCTTTCCTGTGTTGATCTATGCCATTCGTATATTCTTCAAGGGACATCACTAACCAGACTGTCTATTGTTTCATTTCAGATTCCTTTGAGATCCTCAACTTGGGCTCAACTAGGTATATGTTGTTGGCTTAGCGCATGGTGGGTCAAAAAGGAGGGGACTCGAATAAGAATTTGTTAACTGACCTTTCTACCAATAATTTCGCCACCATACCTGTTTCATTTACAATTAATTAAATGTAGTCAATTTGGCAAACCTGTCTCTGTTGCGATACGACCATGCATGTGGGATAAAAACCGATGACTTCAGTACGTTTATATATAGAATACACCCATAGTAACCGAGAATACCAAATTTTCACCACGAATGGAATTGTGGTTTTAACCACGAGCCTTTTGGCGAGTAGTTAAAACCACAATACCACGAGTGGTGAAAATTTGGTATTCTCGGTTACTATGCGTGTATTTTATTTATGCCATGATTATTATTTTTGTAATTTTGTTCGCGAATTCAACTCCGCTGTTTATTTTGAATGTGTATCCTCATCCAGAGACACAAACGCGATGCTATAAGGAATGTGTGTCATGCGTAGTGATGCATACAGTTACGTCATGACGTCAGCATCTTTCTGAGCCATCAGTCTCTTGATATTACCATTCATATGTTTCCTTGTTCATATAACACTAGAATGCTACATTAGATTGAAATGCAAGCAATTTTCATCATATATAATTGATATCATGACAATCTCCAATATTAAATGAATGTAACATAAGAACTATTTTGCTAACTACGATGTAGTTCTACTATTGGTATAAACGTTTAACACACGAAATCACGTTTGAAAATTTACACCCACAGTAGAAATTTATACCAACAATAGAAAGCTGTATACCCACAGTAGGGTGAAAAGATGAAGTTTATAAAATGGGTGTTATACACACACTAGAACAGACAATTATGGTATAAATAAAGTTTGTAGGTGGCATTTCGCATACTTATCGACCTACAGTGTCCCTGCTTACCAATTCCGTGTATATATCATTTATAGCTAGGTGCAAATGAGCAATGTCCGTTCAATTTATTGGAATAATTGCAACATATTTTCGGTCTGAATTTTTTTTACAGGGCTGTTGTTTCAAGCACGAAGTTTCCAACTATTGAAACTTGTTATTAACGTGACAAATGTGTGGCATCAAGAAATTTGCATTGTGCGCGAGTGTACAACTAGTACCTAGCTTCTTCACTGATCACTATATAAAGCATAAGGTCAACATAAGCATATATGTAAGTCCCAACTGAAATGAGCGACGTTGTCCCTTTCTCTGACTTCAAATTCAATTTACGACTCGTATACCAACCCCCAAACCCCGTGAGCCCTCATTTCTATTCAGGTCTCAGACGATATAATATGATACATTCCCGAATTCGAAACGGGTGCAGTGATCTTCGTGCTGATATGTATCAAAACTACATAGCCGAAAGTCCTGTTTGCAGTTGTGGGAACCCTTTGGAAGATGCATACCATTTCTTTTTTATGTGCCCTTTGTATCAAAATGAACGGTTGGAACTTGACGATAAGTTAAACCGCGAACGCTTCATTATAACCGACATCGATCAGTTTCTTTTCGGGATATCGTACATCTCAATTCCGGAAAATATAAGGTTTTTCCAAATAGTGCAACAGTATATTGCTGCGACAAAACGCTTCGATACATGAACGTCTGGCTGCGTTGACATATAGCCACAATCCAATGTCAACCACAAATCGCTCAATATACACCAATTACAAACATTGCTAGACACCCCTCCCTCATTCGGATTGCCACATCCATGTACCATTTGTATTCACATCGATAATTTCTTCCAGCGTAACTGTCAAGGGCGTCATCTGGCGAATCGCCAAATTCACTACTATACACATTTAGCTTAACATTACAGTCAAATGTTTGATACATACATAGCCTTGCAATCTATATTTACATCTTCCTTAAATATCACAATAGATATAGATATGCACATATTTATGCTCGTTCTAATTGGTAATCCATAAACATACGCTGAAAGATGTTATTCGACATAATGCAAATTCAAATTGATTTCTCACCATGTACAAACGTTTCTGTTATCGCCTTTTGTCATCTTATAACAATGTATTGTAAATTCTGTACGGGAGAGGGACTACCTAAGTTGAAATAACTTGTGCCCCGATCCCTTTTGTATATTTATATACGAATAAAATATGTTTAAAGTAAAAAGTAAGTGGGGTTCGCTACACCGCCCATATTTTAAACTAAACCCCATACACTAGTTTTTTTCTCCAAGTTTTCAAGAAAATCTTATTCTTTTTCTTGTAACACTTTTTCATAAAAAAAACACTTCTCACAATGTCAAAACATTGCATTTAATACAGGTTATTAAAAGACAATCAACATTAATCTTAACAAAGGGACGTAATCAAATTTTACTAATGTCCCCCTATATATCCGCCACATGTGAGGTTGTTATGCGCATACGCTGTCATATTGTACTCCAGGGAGATAAATTCACGCTTATTCGCATTATATCCATAACTCTGCTGGTATAGTGCTGGAATGTTACCGGTAGTGCATTGTTACAATCGGAAGCGGAGTACGCTTGGGTACTTCGAGACAATTCTCCTGTGGACCACGTAATTTCCTGTAGCGATACAACAGGAAACGCAAATCGCGAGAGTGTCAACAGAATGTCATGTCACAACACAATTCATTAAATAATTAATTATCAAGTAATTATTCCATTACGCTTGTGTAATACTCTAGTAGCTAAGGGCATTTTGTATGCACTTTTATGTCCAGAGCAAAACTCTTCACGAATCCACTAATTGAAGGTACACGAACAATATTTGGTTGGTGACACATTTCCCATTGAGGGCGAAATGGGTCAAATGGCCACGCCCCTTTTTGCGCGAAGTACTACCACCCGCCGTGACTATATCTCCAGAACCGTTGGCCAAAGGGGGTCGTGTGACCACTCAAAATGTGCGGAATGGCCACAATATGGGGGGTCAGTAATACATTTTCATATCCAAAAGTCAATGTTTTTTAAGATAATTGCCAAAAACAATCCATTTTAAGGGCCCAATTTTGGGGTTCAGCACTTTTATCTCAAAGCTGAGCCCCCAATTCGAATTTTATTGATCTATATCCATCGGTGCCACATATAGGTATAATTTCTGTACCATTATCGGATGGGATTGACCTCCAAGGAGCTCTTGACCCTGAAAATCCACATTATGGGGGGTCAGTAATACATTTTCATATCCAAAAGTCAATGGTTTTTAAGATAATTGCCAAAAACCGATTTCAGCATGTTACGCACCACAAGTATACAATACCACCAAGGCCACAGCATATGTATGACACTTTTTAAAGAACTATCCGAATTCTCTGATCGACTTAAGAGCACAATTGACCACACACAATGGGATTAGCTGGAAATTGCTGCTGAGGATGTGTTGATCCCGACACACAACATGAGCTCTTCATGACTGAACATGCCTTGGAAACTGGTGTGCTTTACCAAAAACCAGGTAACAATTGTGCTCTAATCAACAGAAATGTACAGATTGAACAAAACAGGTTTTCAAAATTTGTTATCAACATTTAACAGCTGATCTGATTTAAGTGAACAAGATATGAAACATGCTAAACACTTTTACTAAATGGAATGACCAGCTGTTTGCTTCATGCAGCAGCCACATGTTGCGATCCTAAAATGGGTATTGCACCTGGGCATAGTAAAAACATGTTGTAATCAGATGGGAGATGACCATATACACCAGTATATATTTCAGAAGTAATCAATTCTTACAAAAGGACACCTCATCTCACAAAAAGTTTTAGGAAATGATGGAATGATCACTGTTCAATCAAAATAGTAGAATGAGCCTTTGTCAGTCCCACATTAGTTTTGATTGCCCATGATAGTTGCATCACTTGCAGGTTGGAGAAGATGAGGGTCTATAATTTCACTGACATAATTCTTCATAATAGCTAATAGCCCTCATAACTTACCATTTTAAAGATATTTTCATTTTCAATACCACCTCAGGTTAAGTGGTCCTGCTAATTTTATATTATGCTGATGGGTACTGCTGGATTGATATGTTTGTAGGTCAAAGCAATTCTGTCAAGTACCATCATTTTACCTAAAGTTGATTATTTTTGCATTGTTTGGCTAACCCGAGCAATTTGTGCAAAAGTCAGTGTCTGTATGCAACATTCAAGAACATATATACTTCAAAATTTTATTGTGTACGCTGATGTTTGGTAAACAACAGGAATAGTCATCTCAATAATGGCCAGTTTGTAAAAACCAGCACCCATTATTAAAATATTTCACAATATACATGTTTTTTAATGTTTTCTACACATTGTGGCTTATCCTCGATTCGTTCAGATTGCTTTGCTCTACCTGAATATCATACCAAATGTATTAGCATCACCACTAAACTTGGGATGAATACTGCCAAATGAATATATTGTGATAAGGGCAGTGGAAAAATAATGGTTGAGTCTTTTCTAAATATAATTCTAGTAAAACCTACACAATACCGTCTTGGTCTGATAAGACTCAGAGTCATGTTTATTTAGGAGTATAGACATGAAGTCCACCAGTTTCATGAAAATTAAATGGGCTCTGCACTAGTAACATCTGGACTCCTGGGACCCATTAATATTGACAAATGCAACACAAATGAAAAATACATAGTAACTTTCCTCAAACATAGATTATAACCTGACAATCATTGTGTTTGAATCAGTGTACATATGTATATGTAGGCATGGCCATAGCATGTTTTTGAAATACTGCAGAGTGCAGACCATAAATTTCACTAGAATATACATGTAGTTACTGCATGTACATCACACACATAAGGCGACTGACACACATAAACGTACCTGCAGGGTTCACAATATTTGACATGTAAAGTATATATATATCTCCTGTGCCTATAACATCAAACCAAACGGTTTACAGTACTTTTACTGACATTTTTGGAGTGGCACATATACATACATTTTGGAGTGGCACATATACGTACATGTTACGCACCACCTTTAAAGTCAATTTAAAGGGACGAAATGAAAAATAAATTTGTGCAAGTATAATGGAGATCTATATTGCATTACAACATCCACAAATCTACAAAATCTACAACATCCACAAATCTACAAAATCTACAAAAACATCTGACTATCATAGACATTGGTAATGTGATCATTTGTCCTTGATAAGTTGAAACATGAGGGAGGATTGCATAGCATGGCTACATGCAGAATGTAGATTTGTATGTATTTATATCTGCATATCAACTGATGCTTGTATTTTCTTCTAACTCACTCCAGGCTAGCCATTATTTGTTCTAGAATAATGTACATGTTAGGGAAATTGTAGAACCTTTATACAAAATGGTGATGCAGCCAATCAAAATTGATGTGGGACTGATAAAGACACAACCTGCTCGACTACTGAATCATACTGATTGATCAAATTTTAGTAACTCAACATTTACTAAACCTACTTGTGGGCTGAGTATAATTCAATTCAACATTAGAATACCATAAAAACACCCTGTTCTCCCATAAGTTTAAAGAAAATAACACATTGAACTCATTTACAAGTATATTGCTAATGTGATATATGTCATTCCATTTATAACCATTTTGGCAGCCATCTCACATCAAAGGCCATGAAATCTAGATAACAAAAGATGAACTACATTCAAATTATATCACCAGGTAACCTTTTTGTAGGAGTTTTAGGTTACTGATCAAATACCGTATAATTGATGATTTCCTCAACATCTTTGTTATTGGGAAAATGTCTGTTTTTCATTCTACGACCAATATATTCCATCCAAAAACCTTATTTTCAGGGTCAAGAGCTCCTTGGAGGTCAATCTCATCCAATAATGGTACAGAAATTATACCTATATGTGGCACCGATGGATATAGATCAATAAAATTTGAATTGGGGGCTCAGCTTTGAGATAAAAGTGCTGAACCCCAAAATTGGGCCCTTAAAAATGGATTTTTTTTGGTTTTTGGCAATTATCTTAAAAACCATTGACTTTTGGATATGAAAATGTATTACTGACCCCCCCATAATGTGGCCATTCTGCACATTTTGAGTGGTCACACGACCCCCTATGTCCAACGGTTCTGGAGATATAGTCACGGCGGGTGGTAGTACTTCGCGCAAAAAGGGGCGTGGCCATTTGACCCATTTCGCCCTCAATTGGAAATGTGTCACCAACCAAATATTGTTCGTGTACCTTCAATTAGTGGATTCGTGAAGAGTTTTGCTCTGGACATAAAAGTGCATACAAAATGCCCTCAGCTACTAGAGTATAATAACAATTGCACAATTACTTCCGATTCCTTCACTGTGGTCGCCTAAAATTAAAGAGTGGCTGAGTGTGTTCTGGGAATTAACAGAGTATATTAATGTATTTGATGGTGGAACTTACACGTGGTGTCAGTACATGTATTTGGCATCTCACAGTGATGTGTAGACTACAGTAGATATACAGTGACGTATTTCAGACAATATATTGGCATTTGTCCGAATTGAACCGGTCGTCTGGTTCGTAGTGATCTGAATCGATCCATCGGCCGTTGTGACCATATGCGGAAACATCGTGTTTTACGGTAATATATTTTTTATACACTCACCGGCGCTGTGATAAGGACATCATGTTTTACGGTAATGTACTCACCGCCATTGTAACAAAGTGCATCGCACTTTACGGTAATGTACCCACTGGCGCTGTGGTAAAGGACATCGTGTTTTCCGGTAATGTACTTACCGGCGCTGTTACAAAGGACATCGTATTTTACCGTAATGTACTCATCGGTGCTGTGGTAAAGGACGTGGTGATTATGGTTAAGTACTGACCGGCGCTGTTACAAAGGACATCGTGTTTTACGGTAATGTACTCACCGGCGCTGTGATAAAGGACATCGTGTTTTACGGTACTGTACTTACCGGCGCTTTTTACAAAGGACATCGTGTTTTAGCGTAATGTACTCACAGGCGCTGTGGTAAAGGACATGGTGATTATGGTTATGTACTGACCGGCGCTGTGGTAAAGACATCGTGTTTTACGGTAATGTACTCACCGGCGCTGTTACAAAGGACATCGTCTTTTACGGTAATGTACTCATCGGCGCTGTGATAAAGGACATCGTGTTTTACGGTAATGTACTCATCGGCGCTGTGATAAAGGACATCGTGTTTTACGGTAATGTACTCACCGGCGCTGTGATAAAGGACATCGTGTTTTACGGTAATGTAATGTACTCACCGGCGCTGTGATAAAGGACATCGTGTTTTGCGGTAATGTAATGTACTCACCGGCGCTGTGATAAAGGACATTTGTTTTACGGTAATGTACTCCCGGACACTGTATAGCGGATAGGTGTTTATGGTAATGTACTCACAGGCGCTGTGACAAAGGACATCGTGTTTTATGGTAACGTACTCACCGACACTGTGGCAGCCGCCCGTCGTGTTCTCAGTAAAGTTGTCGCATCTTCTGTTCCGACTATCGATTTCGGGACATCAACTGGAAAAGGAAACGAAAAATTAGTATGACGTCACACAAAAATGGTATCGGTTTGTGTTACTAGATAAATTGACAAGATTCAGCGGATATCGCATCATCATATGGTCTATTCCCATCTGTGGTCGCTCATGTGTCTTGTCGCGGTGACCTTTAAGGTTGAACCGTTCTTGTACATCGGTTGAGATCAATTGCTTCGTTCCCTCGTCTGGAGATAGCAATTCCCTCCATTTGTGGTGATCTTGGGACAGATGAACTAACACGAACATAATTTACAAATTAACCTCATCAAGGAGGGAGATAAACGATATAATTGAGACAGAAGTCACATATGATACAAATGGTAATTGTTCCCAACAGATGAAAGATTGACTTCCGCATCCATTATGACTATATTCTTCTGAACTTATTTACGAATGTCTGGTTCGTGTGCATATCAACAGAGAAAATGCAGACGACACAATTTATCTGATATCAACATCAACACGATCAACAGATTATGTGTATTCAGTCTCGATGGTGGTCGTTACCATATATTACCGAGAATCAGACGACAAGCGAGGGGAACTATTAACCGTCAGAATTGAAATGGAAATTATCGAAATTACCGGACACTAGACCGGCATGAAAACGAGTAAGGACACACCGGGGTATTTAGTGGTCGAGCACCATATGGTCTTGTAAAATAGAACCATACTGAACCTATCTATACAATGTCATGACTATTTAGATAAACAAAAATGAGAAATTGTTTCCGCACATTGAAGCAATGAACACTCGGCTCAATAATTTGGATTCAAATCATGTCTACATAAATTGGAAGGAGTGGGCCAATTCATAAATTAGCCTCATCAAGGACGATGGGCGCTGTAATTGAGATAGGGGACACACGGGATACAATTGATATTGTTCAAATAGGACGAAGGAACGACTTCCTTATCCGTTAATAAGGCTTCACTCTTCTGAACATATTTGTGCATGTCTTCTTTGTGTATAAATCGCCAAAATAAGAGGCAGATGACACCATTTATCTGGTATTAAAGGTACTCAACCCCCGAAACCAAAGAAAGAGTAATTTAGGAGCGTCTGATCGGATTAAGTACCTTTAACATCAATACGACCAACATATTATGTTTATCCAGTCTCGATGACAGATGATCATCGTTACCACATATGTGACCCGCCATATCAAATCCAGTCGGAAGACGGGATTTGTTTACCCTGTGCCAATGCATTCTCTTATATATGCGAGTCGACCATAGGTCGCCTCGCATATATAAGAGAATGCATTGGCCTAACAATTTTTTATAATTTTTTTTAAATAAATGTTTCTTACATTTTTTAGGACATAAAATAAAAAAAGATCTATTACCCTGCAGGGAGCCCCACACATATATAGAAGCATATAGAAGAGTGTCGTCTGCTCATGTTTGTCTGGGGCTCTGTATGGGTAAAATTATAAAATTGTTAAAGAATACAAGAAAAAATTATTAAAATTGTAAAAAGTTGTTAGGCCAATGCATTCTCTTATATATGCGAGGCGACCTATGGTCGACTCGCATATATAAGAGAATGCATTGGCACAGGGTAAAAAAAACCCGACTTACGACTGGATTTGATATGGCGGGTCACATATTACCGATGATCAGGTGACAAACGATCGGAACTATATATTAGCCGCCAAAATGGAAAATATCGGACATTATAGTCCGGCAAGAACAACAAGTTAGGGCACACCGGGGTATTTAGTGGAAGGCATTAATTAAATGTTATCATTAAATAAGACCGTACCGAATCAATCTATACGTGGCCATTTCGATAACAAAAAATGAGAATTTGTTCACACACATTGAAGCAATGAACACTTATAATGTGCCAGTAGTGGGACCCGTTTCGTATGGGGCCGACTTCACGCGGGTCGACTTCTCCTGTATTCGCTCAATTAATATGATACCAATATTTAGTGACACGGACGTCGCACATTTGATCCACTAAAGTATGTCTACTTTATATACTCTAACACAAAACCGAAGTCATAGAAACGTTTCAGCTCTGCTCATACAAGTGAGACAAATGTTCATTGTTTTACCATATCAGGAATATACCAACAGGGGCGCTCTTTATTGTTCCATGCTCAAGAAAAATATGGACCCGACTTTCCTAAATTCTATGGAATGAATATGTCTTTCTTTAAAGTGAGTCAGTGCCTTCGCAATGGTCAAGTCATGGACGTCTGAGAAACAACTATAAACCATCAACATGTAGACATAAAAATAAATCAACCTTGTTCCTGTTAACATCATCAACAATTCTCCAATAATGAGATTTGATTCGCATGACAAACCCATTACTATGTAAGCATTAGTGAATTTACTGGTACAGCTATATAGATTGCCGATCAAAGTTCAATACCAAAGTACAATTAAAACGTAAATCTAAACATGGGAAACGATCAAAGCATTGAAAAATATTCTGAAAAACATTCCAACTTTAATGAGATCATCTGCTGTAACAATGTTTTCATGACTTTGGTTTCAACATCCGAAGTATCGTTATTGGAGAATAACTTATAGTCAATATGAAAACAAAGTCGATCTATTTCCTCATGTTCTTATATATTGATTATCTATTTCTCACATCTATACACACGAATAGCGTACGTCCATTTAAGCTTTATCACCCACACATGTACCGTAGAGAGACATTTACTAAGAATTTCTTGAAAATTTGCCAGGAAATGTGTGAGAATGTATCCTTACCAGAACGTATTGTTACCATATGACGTGACGACGGAGTCTCGCCCCCTGTTTGGTCATACATGTCCAGATGAAAATTTCACCCCCTGACACGAAATCAATTGAGACTAAACGTATGTAGATTTTTTTGTTTTGTTTTCCTACTTAGAAAAAACTTACTAATTGGAATATTGCATGAATACTAAATGGATGTTAAGGTATGTGGGGTAGCAGTTGGAAAATCACATCGTCCCAAGAGGGTACAATGGAATTTCCATTCCCGGTTAGGAAATTTAGGCCTGATTCAAAGGGGTTCAGTGCAAATCGAAATCCTAGATGGATACCACAACATAGCCCATTTTGTCACAAAGCCACGTCCCTGTATACGAGGGAAATGTCAGCTAGCTATGGTGATAGAATCAAGATTAGAGTAAATAACAATTGGTAGAGGTTTATGGGCTCATTGCGTTGTATAACTCCCATCAAATATCGTTTAAATGAAGGGCATATTAGTAATTCACAGCCGTTATACCCACAAGCAAATAATCTGGGAAACAAAGTAAAGTGTTTACATAGGGTCGTAAATTTTCACGTTCAGAGGATTTATAGAGTTGATCAGAAATTAAAACGTACGCACCGGGACCCAACACTTTAAAACAGATTTATAATTATAACAATCGGGACATTTCTTGTGAAATAATGCACAAACACGCGTGATTATTTGTAACTTTTGGCAAGTGTCTGTGTTTGTTTCATCATTTGGAACTCTCCATGGAACCAAAGAGTATGACGCTTACAACTTGTTAAATTTTAATTATGTGTAATTGGTATCAAATTTAATAATTACCTGGAGTATACTTGTGAAAATCAAGCATGTGCTTCAAATAAATATTATATTCAAGAAACCTTAACCCGTTCTTTACTAAGTACCAATTGACGAGTTCAATGAATGAACGTTGGCCGGTTATTGAACATTTGAATATTTCCCAGCAATGGATAGAAATCCTTCTGTACCTGTATTAATTGACTAGCTGAAACAGGCTCCCTTTGGGGGCCTTTATTCAACACCGGAGTGGCCTGCAACGCACATTTTATTTTCTTAGTCAGAGGCGGTCCCTGATCGTTTTAAACAGTTTGATTTTTTTTTTATATATTTTTTTTTTTTTTAGATTGAGCTCCTTGCTCAAATTAACAAATATATATATATTTTGTTTATTATTATTTTTTTAATTAAATATTTTAAAATCAAACTTTGAAAAACTAACGCCGATATAACCTCCGCGAGAGTAACCCGAGTCTCCACACCAACTTGGATTGAAATCGGTCCAGGGGTCTTGGAGAAAAATCCAGACAGATAGACAGAGATACGGGGTGAAACATATTTGATTCGAGTCGATGAACCCACCCATCAAAGCTCAGAGTGATCAGATATCGATTTTTGAAGTTTGTTATTTCATTTGTTTGTGGCCCATGCAGAAACACGCCTTCAAAATGATTGCCTCGGTCAAAATTGCGGATGAAGATGGATAACTAAAAACAAGTGGCAATACGGTCAAATTTCGTGAATACTCAAGTGGCCGTATTACACTAGTTTTTAATTATCCATCTTCATCCGAAATTTTGACCGAAACTATCCTTTTGACGGCGTGTTTCTGGGCCACAAACAAATGAATTAATAACTTCAAGAATCGATATCTAATCACCCTGAGCTTTGATGGGTGGGTTCCTCGACTCGAATCAAATATTGTTTACCCCCGAAGCCAAAGAAATAGTAATTTAGGAGCGTCTGATCGGATTGAGTACCTTTAATGTTCAGATATAATAAACAAACATTTCTCTCAATAATTAGAACTCATTCTGTATTTTTATTTATCTGTCGTCTGCTTATATTATACATGTATACATCCATGCAAATTAATAATTGACCATTCCGATGTACACTTTTTAACTGAGTGCAACAAACCATTTAGTAAATAAAGGGTTAAACCTAGTAATACTCAAGTTAGTGTCCTCTTATAAGTATCTTGGTCACATACTCAATGTTGATTTTTCTGATAATGATGACATTATGCACACGTTCAAATATACTCATAAGAAAGTTTTACAGATGATCACTTGATGTTAAGAAATATTTATTCCAAATGTATGTATCACCATTATATTGTGCTCATCTTTGGATTAACTATACCAGCAAATGTTTTTAAAAACTCACCGTAGGCTGTTTGTTTCAACAATGCTTACAGAAAGTTTATTGGGTATGAAAGGTCATGTAGTGCGAGTGGGATGTTTGTAAGAGATAGAATGTTTTCCTTAGCAATGTTGATACGAAAGGGTGCATGATGTGTATGCATTTCAAGAGAGAGTTTTTACATCTGGTAACGAGTTGTTAAATGCTATATGTCAATCAGATATTATTCACAAGTCTGATTTATTCCTTCATTGGAACCAAATTCTATATATGTAATTGTATGTTTGATTTCCATATATGGGCATACCTTGCCTGAAATAAACAATAATAATAAATACGTTTGTCCCAAGGTATACGTCGCTAAAACTTGTTCATCAAAAGTGGTAGGATCAAATGCTTATCTCAGCTTTGATTGACTTGAACATGTCAACTATTTATCCGAAATAGCAAACACGGCCACAGGTCCCCAGAACAAAAATTGACCCCACCCCAATAGTACTTAATTCTATAGGATTAAGTACTATTGGGGTGGGGTCACTTTTTGTTTTGGTGACCTGTGAACACGGCCATATCACGACGATTCACGCGTTATTGACGGAGGACAGGACACATATGCAGGGTTAACCGTTCCATGACTGGATCTTCCTGGATTTTGCGAAAACCATGTGCCAATGCATTCTCTTATATATGCGAATCTCACATATACATATTTAAGAGAATGCATTGGCCTAGCAATATTTATCTTGCAAGCCAGTGCATTCTCTTATATATGCGAGGCTCCCAATGGGAGAATCTCATATATAAGATAATGCATTGGTACACGGTTTTCGCAAAATATCTTTAATGCTGTCACAGCGCTGCTCCCATCATGAAAGTGTTAATGTCATTGGGATTTGTTTGTAGTTTTTTGGAGTTTATTGTCGGTTCAGTCGCTAGTCCATATCACGACGTTGTCAGTTTTATGGGGGAGGATCGCACACTATTCATACGGCTAATTTCACCGGGAAATCACCCTACTACACGTAGAAATAACCGACCATCGGAAAGCAACTGATAAAAGTGCCCAGATACACGAATCATATTACCACCCACGTGCGTGCATCACACATTCGTGCTTATCTGGATTCGAACCAGTTCCACTGGACGGATTATGCTGGTTTAATACGCCATGAGCCTCTTATAGAAACGGAGCCTTGGGCCACACGGAGCCCAGCTATCGCCAGGGAATTACACACGTAGAAAATAGAATTGGCAATGGGAAAGCAACTGCCAGAATGGGACATGTACTGATATCCCGGTGTGATCCCCACTGCCGGAACCATAATGCAACATCAGTAGGATTAGATCATGTCTTACCACAGTCTCTTTAAAAAACCGACGAACAGGTTACAATATTTACGTCTCTGGACATCTCATTCATAATAAGTTACTGAATTTATGGGATTCCCTCCATTTCATTGAAGAGTAGCGAACAGATCAGTTCACAGATCAGTTCACAGTTCACAAGTGTCCCACGCATTGTAAAACTCAACTATTGTTGGAAAACTGAATACAGGCGATATATCCATAACTCATTTTACTCATCGCAATATAGGAGACATCATTGAGTTTTTATAAGTCAATGATATTAATGAATGATTATTCGTTCGCGTCTTGTTGTATTGATAACTATTTCTAAATACTACGATATCACAAACATTTACTACGCCAGGAATGCACTCCATATATATGGGCCTGATTCAAAATAAATAATAATATTTGGAAACGGTTTATTACGTCATGTTGGGAATGCCGCGTCGTTGTAGAAATGAAATATAATGGACACATCTAGAGACGTACATCAGTTAGGATTATCGTCGGCATTTCACAGAGACGGGTCTTACTTATTGCTGGATGACTTATTGTGGTTTATGCGCGATGCAACTTAACCCTGTCTATACTAAAGCATCATTGATGAGTAGATATACCCACAGGAAATGTTGATTGATTGAGTGATTGATTGATTTATTGTTCCACAATAACACATGGTATATGACAAGGTACATAATATGAATATAACATACGATATGATACATTAGTCAATAATATATATACATATATACAAAGATGAATTTTACCGAACTGGCTAAGTGGCAATGGGTATAAAATTCGATGAATAATTTCAGTGCAGTAGTATTTTCATTTTTTAACAATGAAACGGGATTTAGATAATATGGTCATTTGTTGAAATTATTATGTAAACATTTCCCTCAATAAATCGGGCTCCTTCTGCACCTTTAATTATCTGTTATCTGCATTTATCATCTCAGCATACCTCCAAATGAATAATGAACTATTCCGATGTACATTTTTTAACGGACTGGGAAAATCCATTTGGTATAGAAAGTGTTAATCAACCGAGCTACCAGAGACTTCTATTATTAAATATATCGTTCTGAAATAAAATTGGATCGAATTTTAGCTTTGAAGAATTTCGATGGAAATTGCAGCTTCTTTGGTGATTCGCTATAAAACGGTTGCTTATTCGAGGTTAATTGGGAGGCTTCGGTGGCTCAGTCGGTAAGGGGTACAAGCCGTCTCGCCATCTAGCGCTGGTAATGAGGGTTTAAATCCACATGTTTCCATCGTGGACTTTGTAACTTGATATCGTTAATTGGCGGAGTTGCCAGTTACTCACCGATAGCCAGTGGTTTGCCGCACAAGGTCCTTCGAGTTTATCAGCCATTGAAATCACTGTTAGATTGGCCATAAGTGTGCGGATTTCCTCCACCACTAAAACTGACAATGTCGTGATATGGTCTTATATAGTTGCTGAAAGCGGCATTAAACCACAATCAATCACTCGAGGTTAGTTCTCGTACACAACCGGTATAAACCTTACATATATAGCATGTTGCTAATCATGCCCAGAGGGCTAAATGGCATGCGTCGAACATGTCACATGTTGAGATGCTAATGATACACATGTATGTATCATGTCATCAATAACCGATAATCAGATGCTTGACTTATGACTTCGTACCGATGTTAGTTCATCTGTGTATGTGTTAAGGTGGTGTCCATCAGACTGACTGTAGCAATCACGATGAAGTTAATTAACTTGTGCATTTAGTTATGTTTTATCCTAGGGTGAGGATGACGATGATGGCGACGTCGACGACGACGATGGTGATGATGATGTTGATGATGATGATGATGATGGTGACGATGACGACGACGATAATGGTGATGGTGATGTAATTAAAATTATATATATCGTGTGTCTCGGATACCATCATTTTGGATACTGTCATCGCAATGAGAGCGACACAAAGCGAGCGTTGCATGGTTTCACTCCGGTATGGGTCAGTCCTATTATAGAATATTCTGGAGTAAGTTTCAAGGCATCGCGAGTGAGTGTGGGGGCATTGTGAGCGGGTTTCAAGGTATTTGTGTGAGTTTCAAGGCATTATGAGTGAGTTTCAAGGTATCGGGAGTGAGTTTCTAGGCTGATTTCAACACGAGGGTCGTTATAATACCATAAACAAAAATAAAGCCGGGATCGGTCGAAACTGATGAAACTTAATAATTGGCCTCTCGCAATTGACATGTACAATCATGTTCATGATTTAATTAACACACAGCTCAAGCCATATGTTACTAATGCTACTTGAGACAAATAAACTGTGGAATATAGGGCGGGTTTCGTTACCATACTTCGAAATTAGTCTTGCTGTGGCATAAAATGTTCATATTAAATAATATTTAACGTATTCATTAACCTATTTAGATCTCCTGAACCAACCGGATCGTGGTGTACCCATGCACGGGGAAAAAGTATTCATATTAAAAATAATAAAAGGCCGTCCGGCCAGTGTCCCCCGAAAAAGTGGCTTCATTGGGGGCATCAGCTATTCTGAAATAAAAATAACAAGGACCCTAAATCCGATACTAAATTTCAGAACCATCAAACCAGTGTCCCCTGAACTCGAGATATCTATTTGTTAATTTTACCTTCATTAATGCTGGCCGTTCCATATTTGAGAGCAACCAGACAAAAATGGGTGGATCGTACCCATATTCGAACTTGATCTGTATTTCGAGCTGATAAACCCATATACCAAATTTGATTCAGATATGATCACACAAACTAAAGTTATCATCCGGAAACCAGAAATTGACAGGATTCTAAGTCGTAAAAGGGTCATAACTCTCACAAAAATGGGCAGAGCAAACCCATATTCGAACCTGACCTGTATTTTGGGCTGATAAACTATCATACTAAATTTGATTCAGATATGATCACCAGACAAAAATGGGTGGATCGTACCCATATTCGAACTTGACCTGTATTTCGAGCTGATAAACGTACATTCCAAATTTGGTTCAGATATGATCACACAAACTGAAATTATCATCCGGAAACCAGAAATTGACAGGATTCCAAGTCGAAAAAGAGTCACAACTCTCGCAAAAATAAGCGGAGCAAACCCATATTCGAACTTGACCTGTATTTTGGTCTGATAAACGCACCTATGAAATTTGCTTTTGATATAATAACCGAAACTAAAGTTATCATCCAGAAACCATTTCCGGACGCACGCACGCACGGACGGACGGACCGACGTGAGTATACTTGTGAGGTGCGATCTTTTGTTTGATTGACTTGTGGGTTGCAACCCACAAGTGACTTACGGAAAATCCAATTTTAAAGACCTTTCGCAAAATCACTATTACAATTACGGATAGGATATATTTTCCTAGTAAGGTGGACATCATCACAGCTTACATACGACGGTTAATTGGTGAGACGGTATTTGCACCACTATATTCAGTTACACATGTATTTGATGGAACAGTAATGTGTGTCTCTTTCAGATCCCATGTTTTATCCGTTTTACCACACGGATAATGTTAAAGCGCCCCCAAGCAGGACCTTTGGCATGCACGTTGACACATCTGCACATAATTAAACTGCGTGGGGTATCACATAAGAACCCTCGTGCGTAAAGATCAAATTTATGGCCGTATACTAGCAGGATATTGTTTATATCCGTAATCGTGATTTTGCGAAAGGTCTCTACTATAACTATCATCCGGGTTATAGCAATAATCACGTAGAAGAAATCGAGATGTTGTCTATATTTAACATTTCGGAATGCAAAACCGAGATATCTGGATCAAGTTGGTCTCATTTGTGAAATCTAATGGTTTGTATGGTGTGATTTATACATCATTGTTACACGTGTTTTGTATGGTGTGATGTATACATCAGTGTTACACGTGGTTTGTATTGTGTGATCTATAGATCATTGTTACACGTGGTTTGTATGGTGTGATGTATACATCAATGTTACACATGGTTTGTATACATTAGTTTTACACGTGGTTTGTATGGTGTGATGTATACATGATTCTTACACGTGGTTTGTATGGTGTGATGTATACATCAGTGTTACCCGTGGTTTGTATGGTGTGATGTATACATCAGTGTTACACATGGTTTGTATACATCAGTGTTACACATGGTTTGTATACATTAGTTTTACACGTGGTTTGTATGGTGTGATGTATACGTCATTCTTACACGTGGTTTGTATGGTGTGATGTATACATCAGTGTTACCCGTGGTTTGTATGGTGTGATGTATACATCAGTGTTACACATGGTTTGTATACATCAGTGTTACACATGGTTTGTATACATTAGTTTTACACGTGGTTTGTATGGTGTGATGTATACATCAGTGTTACACGTGGTTTGTATAGTGTGATGTATACATCAGTGTTACACATGGGTTGTATACATCAGTGTTACACATGGTTTGTATACATCAGTGTTACACGTGGTTTGTATGGTGTGACGTATACATCAGTGTTACACGTGGTTTGTATGGTGTGATGTATACATCAGTGTTACACATGGTTTGTATACATCAGTGTTACACGTGGTTTGTATGGTGTGATGTATACATCAGTGTTACACGTGGTTTGTATGGTGTTATTTATACATCATTGTTACACGTGGTTTGTTTGGTGTGATGTATACGTCAGTGTTACCCGTGGTTTGTATGGTGTGATGTATACATCAGTGTTACACATGGTTTGTATACATCAGTGTCACACATGGTTTGTATACATTAGTTTTACACGTTGTTTGTATTGTGTGATGTATACATCAGTGTTACACGTGGTTTGTATGGTGTGATGTATACACCAGTGTTACCCGTGGTTTGTATTGTGTGATGTATACATCAGTGTTACACGTGGTTTGTATGGTGTGATGCATACATCAGTGTTACACATGGTTTGTATACATCAGTGTTACACATGGTTTATATACATCAGTGTTAACACGTGGTTTGTATGGTGTGATGTATACATCAGTGTTACATGTGGTTTGTATGGTGTGATGTATACATCAGTATTACACGTGGTTTGTATGGTGTGATTTATACATCATTGTTACACGTGGTTTGTATGGTGTGATGTATACATCAGTGTTACCCGTGGTTTGTATACATCAGTGTTACACATGGTTTGTATACATCAGTGTTACACGTGGTTTGTATGGTGTGATGTATACATCAGTGTTACACGTGGTTTGTATGGTGTGATGTATACATCAGTGTTACACGTGGTTTGTATGGTGTGATGCATACACCAGTGTTACCGTGGTTTGTATTGTGTGATGTATACATCAGTGTTACACGTGGTTTGTATGGTGTGATGTATACAACCGTGTTACACATGGTTTGTATACATCAGTGTTACACATGGTTTATATACATCAGTGTTACACGTGGTTTGTATGGTGTGATGTATACATCAGTGTTACATGTGGTTTGTATGGTGTGATGTATACATCAGTGTTACATGTGGTTTGTATGGTGTGGTGTATACATCAGTGTTACATGTGGTTTGTATGGTGTGGTGTATACATCAGTATTACACGTGGTTTGTATGGTGTGAGTTATACATCATTGTTACACGTGGTTTGTATGGTGTGATGTATACATCAGTGTTACCCGTGGTTTGTATACATCAGTGTTACACATGGTGTGTACACATCAGTGTTACACGTGGTTTGTATGGTGTGATGTATACATCAGTGTTACACGTGGTTTGTATGGTGTGATGTATACATCAGTGTTACACGTGGTTTGTATGGTGTGATGTATACATCAGTGTTTCACGTGGTTTATGTGGTGTGATGTATACATCAGTGTTACACATGGTTTGTATGCATTTTGTAATTTTTGTACGTTAATCCCTATTGTAATTCAATTTACCAAACAAATTACAAGAACCTGCACGAACCGCTCTATTTATCTACGGTACATAAATCGAGATGTTGTCTATATTACATTACATAGATATCAAGCCATGAAGTGAGATATAATTTCCGGAACATCAAATCTTTGGGTACGCTCTTTTGGGTTA
>CP136064.1:45096875-45114546 GCA_032622095.1 Siphonodentalium dalli | reverse complement strand
CACCCCCCCCCCCCTCCCCCAAATGAACACCCCAAATTTCCAACTGTTGTTGTTTTAGGAATGAATTTTCCAACTGAGAAAATGTTGCTACCATCAAGCTTGAGTTTAGTATGCCTGTCATTTGCAAAATGAGGTCCCTGGATGGTGCATTTAGTGATGCTATCCAGCACAGTGGGCTACAGCATTACCAAATTAACCCTCTTGGGAATTCATTCTGCATGGCCTCATCTGCTATGGGAGACATAGACTCAAATTGAAGTTCCCAAATGGTGAATATTGTGATGTACATGTACACCTATTGGAAACCTCGATTATGCAATGTGTCCTCTGCCAATTTGGGGATATAGAGAAACTGAACTGAAAAAGAAATAGAATCTAAGTTTCTAAATTTGATAATAAAGAAACTTTCCAGAGATGATGAGGACTAAGCAGAATGAGGTCTCCAGAGGGTGAATTTAGTGATGCTAGCCTGCTATGCGGGATAGTGTCACTAAATTCACCCTCTGGGGACCTCATTCTGCAAATGACAGGCACACTAAACTCAGACTTAATTCATGCATATTACCTGCATGTGGGTTGGATGGACTTTATTGCTGAATTCGTGAAATTGTCAATATTATCTTTTTATACAGGTCTACCTGGGTCTGCTGGTGGGGAAAATATTGCTGAAATTTTGGGGTCCAATTATGAAGATGAAGAATTTGAGGTTTGTTTCAATTGATATAATAATTCATATTTGGAGATCTCAGTTTATCGGTCAACATGTATAACAAGTTCAAGCTACAGTAATGCTCTAAATAATCAACTTCTTAACCACAGCAGAATTATGGGTAACTTTTCAGGATTTAGGCGGAAATATGGCTTGTTGCCATTCATCGGAAAGCTCTTGGTGAGAGCGTTCCGATAAATGGCAACAAGCCATATTTCCGACTAAATCCTGAAAAGTTACCCATAATTCTGCTGTGGCTAAGGAGTCGATTATTTAGAGCATTACTGTATGCGGGATAGCGTCACTAAATTCACCCTCTCGGGACCTCATTCTGCAAATGAGACACGATATAATCAGGCTTGGTTAACATCGCTTCTCCCCTTGTCGCCAGTTGACATTTCGTGCTGATTTTCCCTGTGAAGCCATTTAACCAGAGCTATTGCACTGATCACACTTTGCCTTTGCACTCCGGGCTCATCTTAGTGTAATCTGTGTATTTCTATGGATCACAGCATACGATTAGACAGCTGTTAATGAATACCAACAGAAAAGCAAAGGTCCTGACATTTAACCCTTTCAGTGCCAGGGGCCGATCTCATCGGCCCTAATTAACGGTCTGTAAAATCGGCCATAAAAAAATTAAAAAATTATTAAAATTGTAAAAAATTGTAAAAAATAATAACAAATGATGAAAAATTGTTAGGCCAATGCATTCTCTTATATATGCAAGGCGACCTATGGTCGACTCGCATATATAAGAGAATGCATTGGCACAGGGTATATGGGTTGACACAAAGACCTGGCACTCAAAGGGTTAAGACAATGATAACTGAATACATGAAGGACAGAAGATTGGGTAAGAGATTGCTAGGTTGTCCACTCCTCAATAAACTGTGAATAGATGTATAATATATACCTGCCAAGATCAAGAGTTAAGACTCATTAACAAGTAGTTCCTTTAGGAAATGTTGAGATAATAAGTTCAACAATCTTCTTTTTATGTACTGGTACTCAACTGATATGTAAAAAAAATTATTATTACTGTATACACCCGTCAGTAAGCCCGGGGTGCGGTTCGTGCACGTTTTTGCTCAAAAAGTGGGTACTGGGCTTACTCATGAGGACACCCCCCCCCCCCCCCCCCCCCCCCACCCCCGTGCAAAAATTCAGTTTGCCTTCAGGTGCTGACATCATATTTTATACCAATCCCATATTTTTTTAATGAATATTAAAAAAGATAATAATGTGTTTGATTTATATTATTAAGATAAATTTTGGGATTAATTTGTAAACAAACTTGGGTTGTATGATGAGTTCACAAGTTTATTTAGTTACACTAATGCTTATAAATCAAGCTAATTCTTATAAAAACAAAACAGTGATATGCAGGTGAACATACATCACTCTTCTGCATTATCAAAGGATCCTACAAAAACACCAACGGATTACTCCAAATCCCATTGGATTTACTCTGATAGAGGTGTGAACATAAATGACACATCCTTTGATGTTATTGATACCTCTTTGATTGATCCAACAACTAAGAATAGAATAAGATGTGTAAAATTCACAACAATATTAACACAAATGTATTCTATTATACATCTTTATTTTTTAAGAAAAACAACTGGAAAAAATAATAGATGCACAGATGTGCTTGTGTATCTTCTCCTATTCTACAGGATAGAAAGACATGATCGTATTCACCTTACAAATGCTCAAAAATGGGGGTGGGCTTATCTACGAGGACCACCCCATGTTTTATTTAGGGTGAAAAACCCAGACTGGGTTTATCTTCGAGGATGGGCTTACTGACAGGTGCATGTTAATTGTGTTGTTAATTATTGCCATAACGTTTCATCTGCCAGTTGTGATAAAGCTCTTCCAAGGCTTATGTTGCATAGTTTTAAAATGGACTTTAAATAAATAAAATTTACAGACGTACAAACTACAAAACATGTGTATTGAAACATGATAACTAATAAAATGTTTTTACCATTTTTCCATTGACATTCTTTCGGGATAAAAGTCACAATGTAACCAATCTGCTATCCCACAATTTGACAGAACCGTCAGAAAACAAATCAGGGGACGACTTTGAGAACCCCAATTTTAAAGAAAGTAAACTAATGCAGAAATTCATCAGTTGGGAATCCCAATAGACGTCAGCTAGCAAAGGCAGGACTTTTGATTAACTCCCAAGTAAGTAAAATGCACTGCCTGTACAGGTGGTGACTAATTTCCACAATAGCAAAAACACTGTGCCCAAAATGCCGAAGTCAAAGTCACAGGTAAGACTAAAATTCTGTAAATCGAAGTGTCAGGGATGCTTTAATGAAGTACGAACAGATCAAGAAAATAGGCAAACAATTTGTAACCCTACATGGTGCATCAGGGATAGGAAATTCAAGTCTATATAAAAGAAATATTCAACAGTGATGATCCCAATTAGAAGGGCAACAGAAGTTTGAGGAAGAAAGTTTTGAATACAGAGGACGTGACTTCAATAAAAATCCACTTTGTGGACACTAGATCATGCCACGAATCTCTACTCTGGCTAACACCCGTAGAGATCATATTCCACCAGTAAAAAACATGGGAACTTTTTGAAGTTTTGACAGGGAACCTTATCAAATTGAAAAAATAATGCGGGGAATATATTTCTTAGTTAGAATCTGTTCCTTAATAATGTACTTCACTGTAGGTGAAAGTTCCAACTCGAAATTTCACAATTTAAGTGACTTTGTGGGCGATTTTTCTTAGTGTTGCAGAGTGTTGCTTACAATTATGGCATTTATCCTGGTTAATTAATTCAATGTTTATTGTGATATTGGCTCACAAAAGTCACAGAAAAGCATGCAATTAGGAGTTGGGACCTTCACCTACACCAAAGTACATTATTAAGGAACAGATAATCACGAAGAAATATATTCCCAGCATTATATTTTCGACTTTATTAGGTTCCCAGTCAAAACTTCAAAAAGTTCCAAGGTTTTGCACTGGTGGAATATGATCTCTACGGGCGATAGCCAGCATAGAGATTCATGGCATTGATCTAGATTCATGGTGCTGGGTCACACTTTAATGGGTTTCAGTGTAACTTTTATCCCTCCACTGTTCATTCCAATAGGAAAAAACTCCTTGCCATCCAGTCACTTCATGTAAATCGCATCTTAGATGCTAGGATGAGTGGTGTATTTTAGATGACAAACCTTAGTATTCTTTGCATAGTATAACTTCCTCCCTTTCAATTTGAAGTACCGTCTCTTCCATCGCTGTAAAATAAAAGTTTATGTTACTGTCATGACTGTTCCAGTATATCATATAAACAACAAGAATCACATCAAAGTGTTGGTGGCTGGTGCTCAAGCCTGAGCAGAATGAGGTCCCCAGAGGGTGAATTTAGTTATTCTAACCTGCACAATTGGCTAGCATCACCAAACTCACCCTCTTGGGACCTCATTCTGCACGGACTCATCTGCTATGGGAGACATACCGGTAGACTCAGACTGATGTTCCCAAATGATGAATATTGTGATGTACACCCATTTGGAACCTTGATTATGCAATGAGTCATCTGCCAATTTGGGGATATAGAGAAACTAAACTAAACAAGACAGCCAATGATTAGTGTAGATGGACGGATAGATAAAGCAAATAATATATAATTATTGCATTTTTTCAAGTTTGCCACAAGGAATTTTCAAGCCACGAAAGTCATTACAAGTATTCACAAGGGCTGTAGGGCAAGATGAATACTGGTATTGACTTCTAAGGGCTGACCACTCCTTCAAAACAATGCGATAACTGTTTCATTATATGAAACTCCAGAAATAAGAGAGCTTTCCGATGAATGGCAACAAGCCATATTTCCAACTAAATCCTGAAAAGTTACCCATAATTCTGCTGTGGTTAAGGAGTCAATTATTTAGGGCATTACTGTAGTTAGCATCCCCTAATGTTATAATCTTAGTTGCAGCAATTTGACTGTCTGGCTAATTTTGAAGCTTGGAAAGTCCATTCTTTTTTAGAACAAAGATGTCTGAGGAAACATAAGGGTATGTTAACTTCTTGTGGATATGTAATTTAACCTACTCTGTTTTCAAATACAAGAGAAGTGAACATTGTAAAATTATTTTATTTTATGTGATATTCATTAGCATGGAGATTTTAGGGCCTTGCGTAGCTTCTAAGATTCAATTTGGTGTTGACATCGGTGAACTGATTTGGGATCGATACTGAATCAGCTCTCTAATTTGTAAATCTTCGAATCGGAATAAGTTTGTTCTTTTTGAAGACAGGGTGGGTGCAAGAAAGTATTAAATTTATCAATCGTGGCAAAAACTAATTTATGTCGTGACAATACTGTGAGAAATGCTAATGCACATATAGAGGATCTCCAGCAGTGAGTCGCAATTCTATAAAAAATTTATTAACCGTGTGTACTTAATTCAATTTAACTAGGCTCAAATCGAAATTAGTGGACGAGGTTAATAAATTTTGCATAGAATTGTGATGAATATGAGATCCTTTTTATCACGTAACCACATTTTGGCAATGAAAAATGATCTCGAAACATCAGGGGTTAAAAAATATTACTTGTGATATTGATTTCCTTATCACAACCAAAGAACAAGTAAAGACACCGTCAAGAAAAAATATAGATCCATTTTAAATGTGTCTTTTCATGTTGACAAAACTTGTCAACCACCCTTTTCACCCATGTTTACAGTCAACACTAAATAACCCAACATAAATTGAATATCATAAATATGTTCTAATTAACATAATAATAACATTGATCGATATCATTGCACTAAGTTGTGATTGCCGATAATACATGTGTGTCTTACTAAAACAAATAAGGACAGGTTTAGGGGCTAATTATGTGACAAATCGCAATCTGTAATTGAATGCGGTTTGGTGCCACATCACGTTCTCAGTAGTTAAAATTCCCGTTCTCGGTGTGAATTTTTTTAACACTGTCGAATTTCAAAACAAAATGAAGCGTATTTCAAAATAATTCTATTATTTCTCCACGTCACCAAGCAGACCAGATATTCAGTCATAGGAGCCGTGTTGTTATGAGAAAAGAGTTGCACAAAACCACACCTCTATTTTCTTTTAGTTTTATTGGCATCAGAGCAAGGACTTCCACTTCTTTTATTGTTCGGGGGTATTAACCATCAGTACACAATTCAGCATCAACTACAGTAATGCTCGAAGTAATCAACTCTTTAACCACAGCAGAATTATGGGTAACTTTTCAGGATTTAGTCGGAAATATGGCTTGTTGCCATTCATCGGAAAGCTCTCGGGGATATAAGGCCAAACAAAAAAAAGGGTTTTGGTTCTCGGGCAATTTTTTTTTCAAATCAATGAGGGAGGGAGGGTTTTATTTTTTATTTTTTCTGCACATAGTAAGCATGGACAAAGATACCTTCCTCTGTCTAGTAATAACCAGAAAGGTAGAGGGAACTGTTATGCATATAAACTCAGTTAGTCTTATATAAAAATGACATTGTACTACCAGTGTATGACTGGGATTACCTAACAATATATAATGCCCCTGACATTAACTACTGTTATTGTTGTCTAAAAACTGATACCTCCCCATTCTAATATGTGATCCTGAATTTAGTCCTTGCCTTTCAATTGTATAAAGTTACAATTTAGTGTAAGTTGTTCACAATGACTAATTGTAGAAGAGCATGAGGATCAGCTAATCATTTTCTTAATTGTAGTCATCTACTTCATGTTGTAAGTCTGCAAGTCACTTTTTAACACATTACATGTTAGAGCTCAATGCACACTAATATTCAACACATATCTACTATGGACATGTTGATAAAATCAACAAAAACAAAAACAATTTTTTTTTTTTCAAATTTATTTTTTCGTAAGTGTTTTTTGTCATAACATCAGGCATTGCAATAAAAAGGCCTAATGCGGCCCTTTTTATTCAATGCGGCGGGGCCTGAAAACCAAAACTTTTTTTTTTTGGCCTAAAAGTAGAATTGATTATTTATTTGTGCCTCAAGATCACTATTGTTGTGAATATTCCATACTGGAGTTGAAATAAATGCTCAATTCTTCTTCAAATATATGTACCAATTTTATATGTTGGGTATTGAAACATGAGGACAAGATTAACACCATACAACAATGTAAAAAGCAAAAACTCTTGCGGTGACGCCAATAACAACAAGAGCTACGCTGGGCGTGCAATATACGCCCTCTCTTGGGTCGGGGAATCTGATAAAAAAGGGGCATAACTCTGGTAAAAATTGGCGGACGGAACTCAAATTTGAACTTGACATGTGTTTTGGTGGGAGAAAGTAATATACCAAATTATCATTGAATCCGATAAGCTCTAGTAAAGTTATAATGCGGACAACAAATTTCAGGGATTTTCTAAGTCAAATTACGTCAAAATAAGGGGCATAACTCCGGTGAAAATTGGCGGACGGAACCCAAATTCGAACTTGAGCTGTCTTTTCTCCTAATAAACCCACATACCAAATTTGATTGAAATCGGTTCACTCTAACTAAAGTTATCATCCGGACAACAAATTTCAGGGATTTTCTAAGTCAAATTATGTCAAAAAAGGGGCCATAACTCCCGCAAAAATTATCGGATTAAAACGAAATTCGGACTTGAGCTGTATTTCGATATATGTAATCCACAAAAAAACCGGGTTTTTCGTATAAACATTCCAAAATCGAGTTATCATCCGGAAACCAAAAAACATAAGAAAAACTGAATTTTCTGAGTCGAAAAAGGGGCATAACTCTGCCAAAAATGGACAGAACCCAAGTTCGAACTTGACCTGTGTTTTGGTGGGAGAAAGTAATATACCAAATTTGGATTCATTCCGATAAACTATACTAAAGTTATCATCCGGACAACAAATTTCAAGGATTTTCTAAGTCAAAAAACGTTAAATAAGGGGCATAACTCCGGTGAAAATTGGCGGGCGGAACCCAAATTCGAACTTGAACTTACTTTTCGGCTAATAAACCCACATACCAAATTTTACTAATTTTGGTTCACTCTAACTAAAGTTATCATCCGGACAACAGGTTAACGGACGGACGCCCGGACGCCCGGATGGACAGACCAATACTATAATACGGCCTTTTTTTCAAAAGGGCGTATAAAAATTAATGACACTTTTCCAGTGTTCAACCCATTCTTCATAACACGGCATCTACAGTAATGCCCTAAATAATCGACTACTTAACCACAGTAGAATTATCGATACTTTTTCAGGATTAGTTGGAAATATGGCTTGTTGCCATTCATCGGAAAGCTCTCAGAGCTTTCCGATGAATGGCAACAAGCCATATTTCTGACTAAATCCTGAAAAGTTACCCATAATTCTGCTGTGGTTAAGGAGTCGATTATT
Source organism: Siphonodentalium dalli (assembly GCA_032622095.1). Classification (NCBI taxonomy): domain Eukaryota; kingdom Metazoa; phylum Mollusca; class Scaphopoda; order Gadilida; family Siphonodentaliidae; genus Siphonodentalium; species Siphonodentalium dalli. Next base: position 45,106,428 of record CP136064.1, on the reverse strand, counting down.
TAGGGCATTACTGTATGCTCCATTTCTATTTACATGTATAACACTATGACTGCATATCTGGTCTGCTTGACAATTAAACGTGGAGAAATAATAGAATTACTTTGAAATATGCTCCATTTTGAGTTGAATTTCGTCAGCGTTAAAAAATGCATCTGAGAACTGGACAGGTAACTGGTGATGTGGCATCAAGTGGTATTGTGTGCATATACAGCAGAAGATAACTCAAAACAACAATAACTCGTCCTAGCTTCATCTTGTCAAGACAATAAAAGGTTGTTCAAACAAAATATACCAACCTGAAATGTACTTGTTTTCATCAAATAACCTTCTTTGGTACATGCCTGGAAATAGAAAAAATATGATAGTTATATTGGGCTGAGGCTAATCAGAGTTAACCCTTCCATGACTCAGTGGAGCCAGGGTTCCCGCTGGTCCAGAAATTCTTTTAGCCATTAGTTTAGCCAAATGGCAATTTTTTTTAGCCACTTTGAATTTAGATTAGCCACTTGTTTGGGAACATATTTTGAGATAAGTTGAAAATATTCAGTTGACATATATATAATATTATATTACATTTTATTGACAAAAGAAAACATTAACAATGAAATATGAGCAACAATAGAGCATGTAAATAACAATAACATCCCGCAAAACGATTCCATATACAATGAAAGTTTTTATTGACCATCGCAAAAACAAATTTGCGGCAATGTAACATATAGCGGAAATAGGCAATACGATATCTGAACGCGAATTTGTGCTTAGTTTTATCTATACCTATAACCTATTCCTATCTAGTGCATATTTGTTCAATTCACAGGAAAACAGTAAGTATATCCCGGTGACTACACAATTATAATGTTTTTATCGTGGCTATTTGGAAAGATCAATGGGTTTTGTATAATGATGGAATTAATTAATACGGATTAAACTGCAAATGAAAAAAATTCATTTTGGAAATTTTACTCGCAATAAAAACCTCAGTCACTTAAAGTGTTTACCTGATCCCCACTCACAAGTTGTTTGCAACACAAAGCCTCTGCCATTGACAATCAACACCAATGTACACCTATTACTAATAGCTCCAGGCACATGGGTTCATGTAACATACACCAGGTGCCCACGCTTTTGTTGTATGGATATTAGCTGCCTGTGATGTAATTAGACCAAGGATTAAGCTGGTGGGTTCATAATCGCCACCATGTCTGGACACATTTGGGAGAAAATTAGTTTAGCCATTTTTTTCGCCATTTGGTAATTTTTTTTCGCCATTTACAATTTATTTTTGCCAATGGCTAAAATGGCTACCGTCAGCGGGAACACTGACTGGAGCTTCCTGAAATTTTGCGAAAACACTGTGCCAATGCATTATCTTATATATGCGAGTCGCCCATAGGGAGCCTCACATATACATGTATAAGAGAATACATTGGCCTAACAATATTTACCTTGACCTTGTAAGCCAATGCATTCTCTTATATATGCGAGAATGCACTGGCACAGGATCTTTACTGCCGCACCAGCACAGTTCCCGTCAAGAAAGGGTTAAAGGCTGTAGCTCCTATGTATAGTTATATTGGGCTGGGCCTAGTCAAAGTTAAAGGCTGTAGCTCCTATGTATAGTTATATTGGGCTGGGCCTAGTCAAAGTTAAAGGCTGTAGCTCCTATGTATAGTTATATTGGGCTGGGCCTAGTCAAAGTTAAAGGCTGTAGCTCCTATGTATAGTTATATTGGGCTGGGCCTAGTCAAAGTTAAAGGCTGTAGCTCCTATGTATAGTTATATTGGGCTGGGCCTAGTCAAAGTTAAAGGCTGTAGCTCCTATGTATAGTTATATTGGGCTGGGCCAAGTCAAAGTTAAAGGCTGTAGCTCCTATGTATAGTTATATTGGGCTGGGCCTAGTCAAAGTTAAAGGCTGTAGCTCCTATGTATAGTTATATTGGGCTGGGCCTAGTCAAAGTTAAAGGCTGTAGCTCCTATGTATAGTTATATTTGGCTGGGCCTAGTCAAAGTTAAAGGCTGTAGCTCCTATGAATAGTTATATTGGGCTGGGCCTAGTCAAAGTTAAAGGCTGTAGCTCCCATGTATAGTTATATTGGGCTGGGCCTAGTCAATGTTAAAGGCTCTAGCTCCTATGGATACATGATAAAAAGCACTCTATAAAAATATATTCAGGGTTCCAACATCCAGGCTAATTTTACAAAACAAATTTTACTCTTTATTTTGACTCTAGTGTATAAAATAGCATGTTTGGAATGAGGTGTGCCACATGAAAGATGCTGTTTTGTTTTATATTGGTATTTATATACATTTATTTCCCATAGTTTCAATGTTTTACAGGGACAAAAAAATTAGTTTTGTTAACATTTCAAATTTGAAATATTTTCTATTCAAGTATTTGTTTTAGAGGAACATCAAAAACATTTTGTTAATTTTTCAAAAACAAAACAACATTCTTCAGTATTTATAGATCTAGTAAATATATATCACATTTGGTTTTCAACATTTTTTCAACAAATGGTGTTTGAACTATGAATATATTTTTAAGATAACTCTTTCTAGAATACATAATAGAAGATGGATAACTCTAAACAACAAGAAGCAAACTCTTGTGGACATTGCTGACTGGTCCAAGGGCAGTAACTCTATAAATTAATCAATAAACGGGACCACAAACTGATCTCTAGCACTGTTTTGCAATGTAACTGGTCACCATATGGCCTTTTATACAGTACCAGTATATGAAAATGTATCACATACTAAGGCTGAATTGTCACATGGTTACATGCAAAAAGCTACCCAGTATTTCAAAGTCTAATAAAAAAAAAAATATATTTTTAATTAGTCAATTATTTTCTCATGATTTTGAAATAAAATTTCAACAGAATGCAGTTCTGTGATAGGATTCTTAGCATTGAATCGAGATCCTGGGTTGCTTTATGCACATTTGGGAGATCCTGGGTAGTGTTTTACACGTTTGTGAGATCCATGGTGGCTTTTAATATGCACGTAACCATTCAAAAATAACCAATTCAACCATATTAAGCTGTTAATTCACAAAATATTGGAATGCAACTTTCCACAGCCATGTTGAATGGATCCCAATAAATTTAATTGCATATTTAATCCATAATGAAAGTAGGGCTATGACTGTGCAAATAATGCAATATTTTGGAAATAAACACCAGTGCAACCATTATTAAAATATTGAAAAAATTATGTGTTCTTGAATGTTTCATACAGAGACTGGCTTTTCTCAATCTCTCGGATTATAGCAAACACCACAAAAATGACTACTTTGAAAAAAATAAGGGTACTCATTCTTAACAGCATATGTTTGCCCCCAGCAAATCATTAGGACCCATCAATATCATAGCAAATATGCAGGCCCACTTAATCCAGGGTGGTACACAAACATGTATTCTCCATCACACTTACTTTTTGGAGATTGTATTTGACAGAAGTAGTTTTCAATAAAAGGTCGCTGACCACACATCCTCCGAAAAAAGATGTTTTCTTAAGGGGTTGGCTTTTTGGGAAAAAAAATCAAACTTTGGTAAAAATCATTGAACAAAATTTTATTGCAACTGTTGCTCAATTTATCATTTCAACAACCAAAAAAATAATGATTTTCAAGTCTAAAACGGGGCACAACTACATGAAAAATGAAAACATTAGCAAACAAAATGTAATATCATGATCAAATTCGGCCTTGATCTTTGCATTATCAAATACAAACTACTAAAAACAATCCATCAAAGTTAGAAAAATATGTTGTTTTAAGTTAAGATCAGGTTAAGATCAGGTTAAGATCACTGAGAGCTTCCCGATGAACGGCTACAAGCCATATTTCCGACTAAATCCTGAAAAATTACCCATAATTCTGCTGTGGTTAAGGAGTAGATTATTTAGGGCATTAGTGCTAGTATATTTTAACAAGGAGCTTTCCCATTTAAGATGCTTTGGTTTATGAACTTTTAAAATTAAGTGTTCTTGGTATCCTATTAACTTTCCAATTTTCTGAACAAAAGAACTGATAATTAGCATATCATGGAAATGTTGCAGTCAAAGTGAATGGTAACTTATCTTGAGATAATTGAGTTGAGATGGCATTTTTTTCTATTAAGAAGCACAGACTCATATTCCTTAACCAGCTGTTATAACCAAATGAGGTGTGAGGTGGCTTATTTCAACATTGGCAATTTTTTTCAAGAATTTAATCTTACATAAATGAAGCTATATCTTCAAGAAAATGGGTTTGTTGAAACACTAGAGCATGATGCTGCTAGAGCAATAATGTACAGTAATGCTCTAATTAATCGACCTCTTAACCAAAGCAGAATTATGGGTAACTTTTCAGGATTTAGTCGGAAATATGGCTTGTTGCCATTCATCGGAAAGCTCTCGGGGAGAGCTTTCCGATGAATGGCAACAAGCCATATTTCCGACTAAATCCTGAAAAGTTACCCATAATTCTGCTTTGGTTAAGAGGTCGATTAATTAGAGCTTTACTGTACATGCACTCCATTCAAAACTACAATGTACATGCACTCGTTTTCACGACAACAACAATTTTTCCCATCAAAGTGCGACAAAGAGAATATTAATCTACTTGAACTAAATACCCAATAAGTCCACTAGATAACAACATCAGCTTATAATTTTTGTGAATATTAATTTTCCAAAAAAAATTAACAAAGGGCAAAGAGATGTTAAAGATGGTCTCTCTCTTTGTAAATATGTATATATGGTTATAAAATATTAGATATGTATTGAAGAACCCTGTCTGGAAATGCTTCTATCGATTAATATCGATTATATTTAGAAATTTTCTGGTCTAAAAAGGTGTGGTTGTTTCGTTAACGTACAATATAAGTTACTATTGGTAACAATATTGGTTACTGTTAACAGAGACCAGAAATTTGATTGTGTAATTTTGTCACAAATAAATGTTAGACTCATTATCGCTTATAACTACATGTATGTAATAAAAGAATACAAACAATCATTCAATCTCAAGCCTTGAAATAGGGTGTCTGTCATTTGCAGAATGAGGTCCCCAGAGGGTGAATTTAGTGATGCTACCCCGCATAGTGGGCAAGCATCACCAAATTCACCCTCTGGGGACCTCATTCTGCTTACACCTCAGCAGAATGAGGTTCCCAGAGGGTGAATTTGGTGATGCTAGCCTGCTATGCGGGGTAGCATCACTAAATTCACCCTCTGGGAACCTCATTCTGCAAATGACAGACACCCTATTTCAAGGCTTGTTCAATCTGGGACATTTGACTTTTGAACATAGCTATAGGAAAACCATAATGATCTCTATTTATATTTGGTATCACATGAATGGTCTGTTCTAAAAAATAGAACAATAAAGCGTCCCACTTAATTATCTCATTTTATAATAAAATATTCAAAATAAATTAAATATTAATTGATAGAAGCGTTTCCGGACATGGGTCTTCAATACATATTTATTATTTTATACCCACGAAACTGTTTCAAAATTGTTATATGAAGAGATAATCAATCTTTAAATTAAATTAGTTTATGTTGTTGTTACTGGAGGTCTAGAACCCGGAATACATCTTTAACATAATACTGATAAGTACAAAGAAAGCCGTCATGATGCAAGTCTGAGAGTGTAATAAAGTTCAGCCGAATTGCATCTGAAGCCAGTTATTTATATCGATCACATTATCGTTGCTAAGTGCCTGTAAATCATATATTGGACTGACTTAATGTGCTTCTGGGCTAGCATCAAAATAAATAAGAATACACTCAGCTGTTATATGGGAATAAATCATCAAAAAGCTATATAAATATCAGAAATGAATGTAGTGGGTGTGTGTGTGTTAACATTGGGGGATAAAGTGCAGTGGTCTTTGGGACACATTTAGTGCGAACCAGTTCGCGGTTCACACAATGTGCCCCAACAACCACAGCACTGTATACCCCAAAAAACACACACCCACTACATTAATTTCTTGAATAACACATCCATATAAGTTTATATTCTGATGTAAAACATTGCCAAACCAAGCCTTGAAATAGTGTGTCTGTCATTTGCAGAATGAGGTCCTCAGAGGGTGAATTTAGTGATGCTACCCGCATAGTGGGCTAGCATCACCAAATTCACCCTCTCGGGACCTCATTCTACAAATGACAGACACACTATTTCAAGGCTTGTGCCAAACACTACGCCAAAAGATATTCAAATCAAACTGTTGATAACAATGCTAAATGTATGGAAATATATTTTCCTTCTAAGTCCAACAAGGTCAATAAATCTGACCAATATCTATGGACAAAAAACTGAATCATTTCATTGATGCTAATCAATAATTAATCCCACTAGCATTTGAAGTCGGATCATTAATACAAGACTTATAATGCAAAATGTCTGTGTTGAGTGAAAATGTTGAAGTCCAGCAAGGGCCGTAACTCTTCAAATGAATGGACGAACCCCGTAGTAAGTAGGTATCCTTTAACCCCAAACAGGGCTATCACCATGACAAAGAAGAAGCAAACCCACGGATCCACATCCGATTTACAAGGTGAAATGTTCGTACAGACACAAAATTCACAAATTTCTAAGTCTAAGTCCAACAAGGGTCGTAATTAACTCGGGTAGAATTAAATGGACGAAACCTGTAGTTGACTAGTATCCTTTGCCCCAAGCTGGACTATCACCAAACCAAAGCACAACTGAATCTGATGATCCAAACCGGAGTTACAATGTGAAATGTTCGTACAAATCGTACCTCTTTTACATGATTGCATGGGACCAATCTCTTACAGAGGTGTCAATCGGATCACTGATTTTCACCTCTGTTACAGGACCGATTAAAAAAAAAGTTCTGCCTCGGGTTGTCTGCTAAATTAATTAATATAAAAATATCACTGAACTAATGCACACAAGCCTTGAAATAGCGTATCTGTCATTTGCAGAATGAGGTGTAAGCAGAATGAGGTTCCCAGAGGGTTAAATTGGTGATGCTACCCCCGCTATGCGGGGTAGCATCACTAAATTCACCCTCTGGGGACCTCATTCTGCAAATGACAGACACACTATTTCAAGGCTTGGTGACATGCGACCCTGAGCAAATCATTGAAAAAAGTTAATGCGGCTACACTCTTCTCTGTGGAGTCATTCATATCATGGAATTGGATTTTAAACAGGGGATAAAACTGAACAAAAGGAAAAAGTAACTAAAACAATGTTTATTTGAGACTATATATACATAATGTATATACTTCCAGGAGATGAGGCCCAAGGAGAATGAGGTCGCCGGTGGGTGAAATTTGGTGATGCTAGCTCGCTGTGCGGGGTAGCATCACTAAATTCACCCTCTGGGGACCTCATTTTGCAAATGTCAGACACATAATTTCCAGACTTGCACTGTACACTTTACATGTATACAGTAATGCCCTAAATAATCGACTCCTTAACCACAGCAGAATTATTGGTAATTTTTCAGGATTTAGTCGGAAATATGGCTTGTTGACATTCATCGGAAAGCTCTCTTTCCTGAAAAATTACCAATAATTCTGCTGTGGTTAAGGAGTTGATTATTTAGGGCATTACTGTAGTTGTTTAAGAATGAAGCCAGGAATGGCTATTCATTCAGGATACAAGCAGATTCCATGAATGAGCACACCTATGAACATACCAGATGTCACACATCAGACCCATTCTATCATTTTGCCCATGGGTGCATGCACATAAGGCTGCTATTATTGTATTATGGAATCTCTCTGTTATAGGCGAGGTGTCAGATGAGGTGAGGTGTCACCGGAGCCGGGAATTTATGGCACAATTTATGGCACTATTATTTTCGTATGGGTAAACTATTGTAGTTGTGTGATCCGGATGTTGCACGGACCTAATAGGACGCTTTTTAGTTTTATGGTCGATATCCCGATGCTACCCTGCTGTAAATTAGGCATATATTTAGGATACCCCTATTTTATAAAACACACCTATACCCCTCATTTGCCTATACCCCTCATTCAAATGAGAAATTGTGCAATATTCATCAGTTTTCGCGATAGTAGGATGACAAGTAACCAAACATATGATGAAATTAGCAGAAGCCTGCCAATCGAGTGACGTTGTCATCTCGTTCTAAATGTCACTAGCCGTAAATGCTCCTCGATTCAATCAAAGTGATCCGATTCAATTCTTCTGAAAAAATATCTAGCAAAGATACCTCTATGATGTTTATATCATTGCAAACTAATGCCAATATACTACAAACTGACGCTTCATATTGGTCCATGGGACCTATTGGGGTGGAATAATGAGGAAAATGCTACCCCTCCCCCAAAAACAAAAAATCGGACTTATGCCACAGAGTTCCATAATGCGACTTTATTTTCATGCAAATGAAGTCCAGGATGTCTTGTGAGATTATGGTCAATGACAAAACGATGCCTCACTGTTGAAAGTAGCAGAAAAACTCATACGGCCTCAAGTTAAATTTGACCCCCCCCCCCCCCCCCCCCCCCCCCCCCCCCCCCCCCTTGCCCAAACACCCCAATTCAGATGATATGTACCATCAACCCGTTCCACAAAAGGTCGTGGGAAATCCAGACATACCTGCATCGCAATATTCAACTCAGAGGACTGTGAAGATTTTGTCAATTCCATGTTATTACGGGCTGCCATGGAACTGAAGAGTGACGTGATCAAATTCCCAGATGTGATCAAATTTCCAGGATTGTCATTGGTAAGTTTTGTTTCAACAAAACAACGTGATTGTGGTAGTCTTCAACATTTAGCATGGTGAGTACATCTATATTTAAATTACAAGAGCATATAATACCACAACTCCCCCATCATGCCCCATACTACCCACTAACATGCATACAAGCGTGATAATATAAACCAAAATAATTCAGGTTGACAACTTAGTTCTAAGGTCACCCTCGATTGTTCTACAAAACTACGGAAAGCCAGAATAACAATAAAATATCTTGTCAATCCCGGTCTAAGTCACGTTTCTTTGGACAATGGACATGTTTTGTTAAACCCCACCTGGCCACCCCAAATGGTTTCGAATGGGAAATACAGTGGACTCCATGTGTATCCGTGATGTACGTCCATACACGCATCTGTACGGCATCTGTCCGGGGCTTAATTAAAAAACTTTACTGAAATATTAATGCATATTACCTGGTCACGCAAACAAGAATGCGATTCCGTTTTATTTGCGCCTATTGCACAAGAGTTACATGCATGGTCATTTACACATTTCTCAATCATTAAAATCGATGAATGATGCAAAATTATGCAATTGTGTTGTTTTCTTAATGGGGCATCTTACACTCGTTTTTGACATATTTTACCACTTTGGTCGTTCTTCTGTCTTTTCAGTGAATACAGACAATATGTCAAATGCGAAAAAGAGGAAGACCGAAGATCATCTAGTGTGCATTATTCATTATCCTGGACTGACAACCAAAGGCATGAGTCTAACTCCACTCACAAACGACAGCTACCAGAAGATTCTGGAATGTAGAGACAATCTTCTGGCGCACGGCAAC